>NIPQ01092687.1:3622-17027 GCA_002806875.1 Lepidotrigona ventralis hoosana
TTGTTAATTGTTGAACACATTGTTCATAAAACAGTGTCTTATAAAGCGAATTTTGTAAGTGCAACCATTATTATTACCGCATTTCGCGATATGATCATGTTTTATTGCAGAGTTTCATGGAACGTTTCATCGCCTTATCTACATAATAATGACGATAATAAAATGGATGAATTATCATTACTAGTTTGTAAACCTCGATGGTGAATACTGTATGTGTTGTTCATGCGGTATCGGTGACGTTATTACCACTCGAGAACTCGGATGTATTAAAAAATTCCTTCTAATTCCTCGAGTTAATAATTTATGACAGTGTTTGAGATGTGATATAATTTGTGACGTGCTGACATTGTGATATAACTTTTTATATAATTATTAGATTATTATGCATTTACGGAAAATTTGGAAAATAGTGTGTGTGTACACACACACACACACACACACAAAATTTATATATATATAGAGTGCGTATAATATTTAGTGTATAAAACTATGCTATATATATAATATATGCTATAATATATATATAAATATATATATAAAATATCTAGAGTAAAGCATTTATTATAATTAGACTGTAGCTTGAAAAATTCTAACGTACCAAATGTCATAATTTAGCCATTTTGTATATTTCTTTCATATTCTGTACAAATTTTCCTACATCTATAGTCCACAGTCTAACTATAATATTTGCCAGATGAAATGAATTTCCATTTAAGTATTTCTTTAGTTATCTTAAAGTAAAGTATTTATTATAATTAGACTGTAGCTTGAAAAATTCTTACGTACGAAATGTCATAATTTGGCCATTTTGTATATTTCTTTCATATTCTATACAAATTTTCCTACATCTATAGTCCACAGTCTAACTATAATATTTGCCAGATGAAATGAATTCCCATTTAAGTACCATTTCTTTAGTTATCTTTGTAAAAATATGAGATCCATGTCTGCCTTATAGTTACTGATAAATAAAATTGTTCTCCGTATATACATAAGTTTGCAGAAAAATGAAAATTTCCAGCCGAATCGGGTTTGCTTCTGTTACAGGACAAAACGTAACTTGCTTTCGGGATGGGGGCGTTGTTCAAGAGCGAGCAAATGGCCCTCTGCCAGCTGTTCATTCAGCCAGAGGCAGCCTATCCTTCCGTTTCCGAACTCGGGGAAACGGGAACGGTTCAGTTTCGCGATGTAAGTTGAGTTATCGATGTAATCTTTCTTTCAAATTCTTGGCCATTGACCGTGTTCGTAAAGTTGAACGAGGTTGTTCAACTCCTTAACATCCATCGTAAAATTACGTTTGCCAATGCGGCGAATTTTATATGTTATGTATACATGAAAATATCGTGGAAATTCTTTTTCAAAAATATTTCATACAAATTTTTATAGAATAATAAAATAGAAACAGCTGTAGCATCATAAGGCAGCAGAACAATAAAATAAAAGAATGATCTTAAAACTTATCGTTGATTCGCTCGTAGCTCAACGGCGATGTGAATTATTTCCAACGAAAATTCGTGAACGAGGTGCGTCGATGCGATGAAATGGAACGAAAACTTCGATACATCGAGGCTGAAGTGAAGAAGGACGGAGTACCGATCGCTGACGACCTCGCGGAACTACCACGGGCACCGAATCCTCGTATGATCATAGATCTCGAGGTAAGATCATTGTCTCTTTGATAATTTATTTATTTTTGCATTTAATATTTTAACCTTCTGTGAATGAATGAAGCATACATCGGCTCTCGAAAGTATTTTAAATACACACTTATAGAGAAATTTTTTCGAATTAATATTTTTAATATCTTGTGCATAAGTATTGTTGTGCTAAATATTTATATATTGTCCTAAATTAATTATAATCGTATCTGTAAAAGATTTGACATTGCTTATTAAGCTTTTGTTAAGATTTAGTAGGAAAGAATATTTGATACAATATGTTAAATTGTTGCAAATTATTTAGAAGATTTGGTAGAAAGTTTACTGAATTACTAAGTTTTTATTACGATTTGGTAGGAAAGTTGTCAAGAAAGTTAGAATTCAAATGTTTAATGTTATTAATTCTTTACTTAATGTTCAAAAATTACAATTGTATTTGTTTAATTTCATTAATTTTTAAAATGAAAGATACGTAAAAGTTTGGGAAGTAAAAAGTACAAATACTTTCGTGAGCCAATCTATGGCAAGGCAATATACTATACTTGGCTGACCATTACGGGTTAATCTACTTAGAGCGTGGGATATTACAATCTTTTGGTAATTTTAAACGGTCCAATAATTTTCAAGTGTTGAAATAAGAAAATAATTGTAGATTTTCGTATAGGAACTTTTATTATCTCTTATTATTCAAAGAAATAAGAGTAAGATATGAAGCCTCTGTTATAAACGAACTATATTTCTTTATAGTCTTCTGTATAGTAACGCAGAGGTCGATAATTTTTATTATTTAAAATTTATTTGTTGTAAAAAATTGGGAGCATGAGTATTTAATTTTTAATTATTAATTTTTAATTTTTAATTATTTTAATTTATAATATTAATTTATTCATAGTAATTATTTTCGAAGTCATTCGCCCTGAATTCTTCGTTGTTTTATCGCGATTAGACGCGAGATGGATAAACGAGTATTCGACTTTGTTGCAGGCCCATCTCGAGGAAACGGAGAACGACATATTAGAGCTGAGCCAAAACGCGGTGAACCTGAAGAGTAACTACCTCGAGTTGACGGAATTACGGCATGTGCTCGAGAAGACTCAAGTGTTTTTCACGGAGGTAGCTAAAGTAGTTCAGCAGCTTTTGCTCATAGCGTCGTCCTCCTTCGTGTAATCGATGTTACCATTCTGTAGAAGAATCAAGATTCGTATCTTCTTCTATATCAACAGGAAGAGGCCAATGACTCGATCACCAGGACGCTAATTAACGAGGAAGCACAGAATCCAAGCGCGTCAAGTCGGGGACGTCTCGAGTATGTTTTTTAATTTAACCCTTGCTCCGTAAACTGAACATTTGTACATGTATATCTCCGAGATTAATCCATAGTTTTTTTTTTTTTTTTTTTTTTTAAAAAAAAGGNATTTCTCAATTCAGAAAATTTGAATTCTTTCAGACGTTTCTCCAGAGATATTTTACCAGCTAAAATATATGTCGGACGTAAATGATTCTTGTTTGCGGAGTAAGGGTTAATAACAAATTACTGGACTCCGGATTTATAGCATTTGCAGTATCATTACAATTAATTGTTAATTTAAAATTCTATTTGTTTATCAATCGGATATTTCGTAAGTGAAATGAATCTGTTTATAATAATATGAATTTGCACAAATACTCGCAGTGATGATACACTACTTGCTATTGATCCTCCAAGGATGACGCTTCACGTCGATGATTTAGATTCTTTAATGATTTTCGTAGATTTAAATTTACATTAATAATTACGTAAATTAATAATTAATAATAATCAAACAAGTTCAACGATTATTTTTTAAATTTTCAACGGTGCCAATAAATTATTATATATTGATTTTCTTCATACAAAATTATATTCGAAATAAATAGCTTCGTAGTGAATAGGAGTTGCATAGGAGTCAGTACAGTGCACAGACATCGTCTCAGAAGGATTTTTTATTAAAAAGTAACCTTTCTTTTCTGTATAAAATATAAAGCTATACAGCGAACTGTGAGAAAAGCTCCCAGATTTAAAATTATAGATCTTCCAAGAATAATTGATAGATTCGCAAGTTTTATGAAAAAATTAATTATCACAGTAATCGACGTACTGATATCGTTTGAAGGACTGGAGGAATTTATGTGCAATCTTGTGTTTTATTCGACGAATTTTCTCTTTTATAGATTCGTTGCTGGAGTGATAAATCGGGAACGAGTACCGTCTTTCGAGAGAATGCTGTGGCGAATATCACGTGGAAACGTATTTCTACGTCAAGCTGAGCTCGATAAGCCATTAGAAGATCCAGCTACTGTTAGTTCACTTCTTATCCCCTTTGCCTTCTTAAAAGATCGTTATAATGATGGTTATATATTTCTCACTGTAACGTTCTATTAATATGCAATCTCTGTTATGTCTATTTTCATCATTTCTTATATTTATCTCTAAAATCACGTACGCAAGGATTCGAAGGATTTGGTAAGATCTTAATCTTAATACTTTGGCTTTAATGGTATCGTCGTAACATGATTCATTAGGTATTATTCCTTTGCAAGCCATAGAAATCTCTTTTATACGTTTCGACGTGAAACTTGTAATTTGTTACAATTTGTCACCGTTCTCTTTGTATCTTTCATTGCTTGCTCGTTGTATCTTTATCTCTGTTAATTGAAAAAAAAAATAACTTTCTATTTTATCGCCATTTTTTTTTATCGTTCAATCGTTCAAAAAAAAAAAAAAAAAAAAAAAAAAAANGAGAGAAAAGTCAGATAACGCGACAAGATAATCAGCGATAGAGGCGAGCCTTATCGTAGCCAAGTCTGGCAAAATGGAAATAATAACAACTAATTGGATAACAATGCGAGAAAATTTTCAACTTCGTTCAATTCCATTTCGATTTAAATAAATCCGTCGTCGTTAAATGTAGACAAGTTCCGTGGGTTGTTTCAGGGTAATCAGATTTTTAAAACGGTGTTCGTCGCGTTTTTCCAAGGGGAGCAGCTGAAGAGCCGTATCAAGAAAGTTTGCACTGGTTTCCACGCGTCTATATACCCGTGTCCGCATAATCATGCGGATCGCGAGGAAATGGTCAAAGGTGTTCGAACGAGGCTCGAAGATTTGAACCTGGTAAGGACGTTGACAAAAAAATTAATTACGTCATGGAATATTTAATATTGTTTTATTTGAACATAGTACAGAGATTTGTTTCATACTACTATTTTATACAATTTAATTCTTTATTAAATCCTCTTCTTCTTGAAAGAAACAGAACTTAAACATATAATAAATAAGATATAATTTCAAATAGATATTCGTTTCATACACATATTAAAATCTTAAATCTTAATAAATGTTTCACTGTTTTATATATTATACGTATTCGGTGCATTTACGTCCCTTTAATTTTCTCTTTCTAGGAAAAAATATAAAGATCTATCATCTATAGATCAAGATTAATTTATTTTAATTAATTATCATCTGTATATCAATTTAGTTGAATTTGTTATTATTCGATTTGGTCAAACTTGTTGTGATCCTCTCTATTTTCATTTCATAGGTTTTAAATCAAACGCAAGATCATCGTCAACGTGTGTTACACAACGTTGCCAAGGAATTGCCGAATTGGACAATCATGGTTCGAAAGATGAAGGCGATTTATCACACGATGAACCTGTTCAACATGGACGTGACGAAAAAGTGCCTTATAGGTGAATGTTGGGTACCTGTAGCGGATCTCGCCATTGTCAGAAACTGCCTTACTGAAGGATCGGTTGGTTGTTTTGAAATTATCCATGTTCCTCACAGTCTACACTATCGTGAATCTACACTATCGTTCGTTCGATCGATCATGATTTTTAGCAATTTTCTTTCCACATTTTTTTTCAGATTCAAATAGTAATATGAACATACAGAAACAGAAAAACAAAATTCTTTGTTATTTTTTTTTTCTTTATCTAAATTCATTGATTTCCTACGAGAGAGAGAGAGAGAGAGAGACACATACACACACACTACTGCTTAATTAATCGTTGACAGTGTATATTTATTCAAAACTAATAACACGGAAATGCAATATTCGATTTTATTACTATTTTTAAACTTCAAACTTTTCGTCCCGTCTCGTGTCATTTCTTTTCTTTTCTTTCTCTCTCTCGTTCGAGAACACTCGTTTCTCCGTTGTCCGTGATAAAAATATATTCTGTTAATATTTTACTTTCTTTAGCGTCTGTGCGGTAGCACGATACCGTCTTTCCTCAATGTTATCCACACAAACGAAAATCCTCCGACGTTTAACAGGACGAACAAGTTCACCAGAGGTTTTCAAAATTTGATCGACGCTTACGGCGTGGCGTCGTACCGTGAAGCTAATCCAGCCCCATACACGATTATCACTTTCCCCTTCTTGTTTAGCGTCATGTTTGGCGATTGTGGACACGGTAAGTGAATATTTGACAAAGTGAATTCATTCAGTGTATCACCCAGTCAATCATGGAACAACAAGTAGATTGATTGGCTGATTCTGTGTGAAGGAAATAAATCGAAAGCAATAGACTAAGATAGCTTGATTAGAGTTGAATAGATATAATAGAGAAGCTTTCAATTGTTTAGCCTTCTAAATGAAAGGTATATTCGTAATTTTATGCGAAATTCCAACTCTCACAGAATAATTTTTGAACAATTTTCAAGAAAAAAGTATTTCTACTTTCTCATCGGTTATAAATAAAATCAGCCTCGAAAAAAAAAGAAAAGAAAGAACGAACGAATTCATGATTATCAAAGTAGAAACTTCACGCATTCAAAGTGGATCGTTATGTGATCATTTTTTCACGAAAGTCACTTCAGTTTAAATTATCGACAATTTTCCATTGTCGTTAGTACAATCATGCCCTTCATTGCAATTAATAAGGCCGTTATTCGATTAATTTTCAAACTCGATCTTCTCGAAAACGAGACTTCAAATTCTTCCTTTGCCCTCGATTTATTTTATCTCACTGTAGAATCTCTCTTTACCTAACTGTACCATTCTCCATTATTTAATATTATGCTCGAAGTGACGATATCTTTCCTTTTTCCAGGTTTTATCATGACCCTGTTCGCTGTATATATGATCGTGTTGGAGAAGAAGTACTTGTCGCAAAAGTCGTCGTCCGAAATATGGAATATGTTTTTCTCCGGGCGTTACATTATCCTTCTCATGGGTTTGTTTTCCATTTACACTGGCATCATCTACAATGACCTGTTCTCAAAGCCATTAAACATATTCGGGTCTAGTTGGAACGTAACGCGCGATAAAACAGTCATACACGATGATATAGGACTCAAAGAGATGATTACCTTGACGCCGGATAAGGATTACGTGCAAACGCCTTATCCAATGGGTATGGATCCGGGTTGGATAATAGCTGAGAACAAAATAATATTCTTGAATTCGTACAAAATGAAGCTGTCGATCATCTTCGGTGTCGTGCACATGATCTTTGGCGTGTGCATGAGCGTCGTTAACATTATGTAAGTTTTTGGAACGATGGTTCCCTATACACGCGATATCGTCAATTTTTTTTTATCTTTTTTTCGTTTTACAGTGAATTCCTTTTACATTTTTCTTCCTTTTTTTTTTTTTTTTTTTTTTTTTGTTTTNTTTTTTTCTTTCTTTTTGATTTGAACGCATTCATCGACAGTGTGTATCTTTTCAGAGTACACGCAGAAATCTCGTCTGAATTCTATCGACTCATTGAGTATAAAAATAATTCGATCGATTGTACCGATTAAAAATGATTTTTTTTCGTTAGTTAAAAAAAGAATTTGAATCAAGTCCTGACAGAATTCTTTGAATTTCGGTGAAAGTAGCTTGCCAAAGTAACTTAATAAAGATAAATGATCAATAGAAATCAATTTTTATACGTTTCGTAACAGTTAAGAAACACGTGCTTCTGGTGAAGAGCATATTATTAATTGTGTTTCCATACTTTCTCGCAGAAATTTCAAGAGATACTCGAGCTTATTCCTCGAATTCTTGCCACAATTACTTTTCCTTATTTTGTTATTTTTCTACCTGGTAGTTTTGATGTTTGTCAAATGGGTCATGTATGACGCTACTTCAGAAGGTGTGTATCATGTCCTTAATATCAAGGAAAGTCCTTGCCAGCCAAAGAGATCGACAATATACATTTCTCTATATTTTCCAGATATTAGGTACACTCCTGGCTGTGCACCGTCAGTTTTAATTACGTTTATTAATATGATACTGGCGGGTGAAGAGCAGCCGATAGGCGATTGTCACCCGTACATGTATCCGGGCCAGTTTATCCTTCAGAAATTATTATTTGGACTCGCGATTTTGTGCGTGCCTATAATGCTCTTCGGGAAACCGCTTCTTTTCTTGTTCAGGAAGAAAAGACAGGAGAGAAGAATCGTGGTGAGCACAAAAGTACAATATTAAATTCAAATTCACACGTGTTTATCACGACCAATGAACATTCTTTGCGAGTTTAAATCTCGGAAGTAGATCGTAAAATGAACCAGGAACTCGATCGACCAATTAAAAACCAAGAACGTTTAATTAAATTGTTTCAACAAAGTGAGGCTAATGAGAATATTTTGCAAGTATGACGTTAGAATAAGTCGGCTTTTGCTTTGAATTTCTCAACGATTCATTTAGAAAATGAATGGAAGAAGAGTGAGTGCTTGAAGCAGTCGCGAAACAAAGTGAGGCTAATGAGAATATTTTGCAAGTATGACGTTAGAATAAGTCGGCTTTTGCTTTGAATTTCTCAACGATTCATTTAGAAAATGAATGGAAGAAGAGTGAGTGCTTGAAGCAGTCGCGAAGTAAATTTCAAGTTTGGAAATTTTGCAAATGTAAACTTACTATAATTAGTATCGAACCATACGTCCAAAGTCATCTTCTCAGAAAGTTACTAGTACAAAAATAATAATAAAAAATACTAGAATAAAAATAAAAAAAAAATACTCTTTAATTTCTTGATTAAAACCTTTAGTACGAGATACTCTGACTTACATATACTGCGTTGCGCCATTCATTTCAGGGTAATGGAACTCCATCGCAAGACATCGAATTGCAAACCGAAGGTCTACAAAATAATCCGACCACCAACAGCGAAGCTACTGATCATCACGAGACGGAATCGTTCGGTGAAATAGCCATTCATTTCAGGGTAATGGAACTCCATCGCAAGACATCGAATTGCAAACCGAAGGTCTACAAAATAATCCGACCACCAACAGCGAAGCTACTGATCATCACGAGACGGAATCGTTCGGTGAAATCATGATACATCAGGCCATTCATACCATAGAATACGTTCTCTCAACAATATCTCACACTGCCTCTTATCTACGTCTGTGGGCTTTGTCGTTGGCCCATGGACAACTTTCCGAAGTATTGTGGAACATGGTGTTAAGGAAAGGTTTCGGCAGTCCTACCAACTACTTCTACCTACAAAGCGTTATGTTGTTTCTTGTTTTCGCCGCGTGGGCCTTTTTCACCATTTGCATCCTCGTGATGATGGAAGGGCTCTCAGCTTTCCTTCACACCCTTCGGCTTCATTGGTACGTAGAAAATTGATAATGTCTTTTTTTTTTAACAATTTCTTGGTAATTGCAAAACACACAATATTTATATAGTATTTATGCTTTATACATGTACCATATTCCCATTCAAAAGTCTCAGGACACTTTTTATTCTTAATATTTATTTATCGTGGTAGTATAGCGATATCTATCATGGAGAATAAAATTTTTAAATTTTGCACCTTTTGTTAATATATTAATATATATATATACACATATGTTATATATTGTATAATATATCACGTGCATGTACAAGCATCATCTAATTCTTCCAATTTTGAAATGAATATTTTGAATATTTTTTGAACAAGAGAACATTTTTGAACATTATATTATACCTGAATATTTTTTTATGTTCGAACGAATTGTTGAAACAAATTCAAAATGTTTTGCGTAAATACACATGATAGTTTCATACTTCTCACAAATACTTTCAGATACATGTTACCTTGTAAATGATTAAAAGAAAGTTGCGTTTTCTGTCTTTTCCTTCCAGGGTGGAATTTATGAGCAAATTCTACGACGGCCAGGGTTACCCGTTTCAACCGTTTTGTTTCAAAACAATCTTAGATACCGAAGACCTCGAAGACCATTAGACCACCGTTGTGATTCTCAGCAATAATTATCGTTAGATTTATGCCAATCGTGTTAAACAGAGAGACTTGTTTCTCATTCTGCAAGACCAATTCAACGAGAGTATCGAACGAAAGTGCAGCGGACATAGATACGCGTATCCTAGGAAATTTAATATATTCTTATATCTATATAATATTATAATTTCTCGTCCCGGTACAGTTCACGGATTAATTGATCGATCGCGCGAACCAGGCAAAATGTCCATCATCGTCAGAGGCATATCTCTAACCGAAGATATTTGTGTCGTTTAATCATGTCAAGGAATTAGACAACAGTATTGAAGGTGTCTTGTCATCAATTTCGAGAACACGACAAACTTTTGACATCCTCTTTCGGATATATACAAAGATATCTGACGTGATTTATCTTTTATCAATTGCTTTCATACAACTTATACAACAAATATATATATATATATATATATATATATATATATATATATATATACACATAGATGAACGTTGAAACAAGAAGCCACATTTGAATATGGTAAATTATCGTGTGAGTGTTCCGATAAAACGAAATATCAACAAATACGAAGAAAATTCCAATCGTTCGACGCATTGACAGAATGCAATGATTAACGGAATGTTTTTTAGAAGATTGCGGAGAATTAATTAAACGTCGATGTTCAACTGTCCTCTCTTCGCAATAAGAGTAATAATATCTACAAATTTGTCACTGGTGACGAAAGTTTATTATTCCGACGGAGTTAATTTATTGATGAGTAATAAGTTTACTTTCACGTTCTACGTAATTGAGAAGTAATTTATAATTCTTGTGTCTTCGTCGCGTGTGTCGCACCCCTTTATCAGAAGGAAATGACTGGCACAGCTCCGAAGTGAAGAAAACATGTGTTTTGCCAGAAGTAGCTCGGAACAGAACTGAATGTTAATTGATTTTGTTTAATTGAAGGAATAATGCAATTCAAGGTAATGCACTTCTCATTTTGTTCACAACGATGGTCAAGAGAGATATTTATGAAATGAATTTCGGAAGAATAACGATCAACGAATAAGATTTCTGTAATTGGTCGACGATTGTCTCCGTAATATTTTTATAACAATAANATTTTTTTTTTTTTTTTTTTTTTTTTTTTGATTATGTCAGTTTCTTTGCACGAGTGCTATATGTCTTTTATTGAAAAAAAGCTATCCGTATTTTTACATTCATCGAAAGAAGAACGAGTTTATTAGTCGGTCTAGTATGTTAAAAAAAAAAGAAACAAATATCGAAGTTTTACTACAAGAAAATTAACATAGAAATAGTAATTTTTATAAATTAGATAAAATAATACTCTTATTCGGGAGGGAAATTCGTTTTACATTAACTGAGCGTATCGTTGATCAGTACACGTCTCGTTCATTCCATCGTTTATTGTCGAAGTATGACACGATAAAAATATTGAGTAATATAATATGATATCCACTATATTATATGTGCATATTATTATATTGAGAGATATGTAAAAAGTGAAGAGAAGAGAATTAAATCTGAGAAGGATGACGGGAATGTACATTCTATGTTACTAGAGTACAAATTGTTGAGAGTGATGTTGTGAAAAGTATTCATCCTGTGCAACTAATAAGAAACGGCGTCGTTAGAGATGTATCCAATATAGGTATTAATATAATGTTTAAAAACAGAGCGATGCAAATATATATGAGTATATTTTATCAATATTACGATGTCACGTTAATCATCATATTCTCTTCTACTTTTTTTTTTCTCTCTAAAAGAATAGTAGTTTACAGTGATTGGATAACAGTTTCTGTTATATTTTTAAAAGTAGTTTAATCCACGATCCTTGAATTGTTTTTAAGTTCCAATCACTTTTCAGTTTCAACTAAAAGAAGTTGACTGTGTATTTTTAAAATGTTCTTGAAAAGTATTTCTTATGGAATATAAAGAAGAAAGTTTTTTCTTTGTAGCTCGTCACGCAGTGTGTTATTCATGTTTTATCCTTCGTACTTTAAAATGCTTTTCATAACTAGGTTTGAAAAATTGGAGACTGAAATCTCTTAATACTAAACAAAAATTTGTTGAAATTGGGACAAATTATGAAGATAAATTCATTCATGTTTTGAAATTGTGAAAATGCAAACGATTCGAAAAATATTGAAAAATTCTTTTTTACGACTAAATCCACGATTTCGAGGATTGAAATTTCCCTTGTACAACGACTCTTGAAAATTTTGCTTGTTCGATTATTTCTCGTCATTTTATCCTAAATGCTAGGATTAGACGATGGAATTTCAGGAATTTCTTGAATTTTTCTCGTTCGATCTTAACATTTAAAATTCAATAAAATAAATGAAAATAAGTCGTATTACAGTGTATTTTTTAGAAGCTCGTTACAAAAAACATTTTTCAATTTTCTTATAGACTATTTGAAGTTTCACAATTTTCGGGAATAAAATGATCTTCAATTTCTCACTCGTTACATCATATAAAAGAAACATAAAAACAAAAAAAAAAAAGAAATATGAAAAAGACAAGCTCAGGAATCAGGATAAAGCAAATTGTCGTATGACCCTCTTTCACGAAGTTACAATTCTTTATCATTACTGATAAAAAGTTACTCTCCTCTCCTACTTTTTTCCATTCGTCTTTGCGGCAATAAAAATTTGCAGTCTGACATTAAACGTACCGATACTCCTACCAGTCACGAGATAAAGCTCTTTTTAGCGAAAAGCAATACACATAATTGTCAATTCACATTGCAAGATGCACAAATTTTCATTTGTTAATCAACGAAAAAGAAGCAACCTCGAACGTGGAATATCAAGTCAAATTTTTTTTCAAAACCATCACAATGACAAAGATTCTCCTTTAGAGAATCATGCCGAATCTTAAACATCCGAGGCTCGATTGCAAACATGCTCGTACCGATATTACCCGAATAATTCCGTGTTCCCGATATTTCCGCGATTGCGGTGAAATTCTGGATGCCTGGCGGGCGAGCAAGAGAAAAGACATTTTTTCCATCGGGCATCGGGAGACGAGCTCTAGGGACGAGTTGCGCGCGCTTATGCAACGATTTTCCGTGCCTCGGAATCGGCGAGCGTGGAGTGCGCGCGGCGCGGCTTCAGTCGGTGCGGCGCGTTCGTGAACGGTGCGCGGTTCCGCGCGCGTATTATCCAGTCGCCTGGCGTGGTTCGACGCGCGTTTATCTGCACACAGGTGAGTATACACGGTCACACGCATGCGGCACGATATAGCCATCTGGTATCGCGAAGTTTCAGTGACTGGCCAAACTTCGCCGATCCGGTTTTTCGTATCCCTCAGCCTTGATTCTTCACCGATGAGTCAGAAATGATTTATCGATGACGCTCGGTTAAGAAAGATTCGTTACCTTTTTCTTTTTTTTTTTTTCATTTTCAACGAAATTCTATGCTCGTCGAAAAGCGATTTTCCATTCAAATATTCCCGTCGAGAGGATAAAATTCGAGACCGATCTTTTATGGTAGAGTGTTCCGCGTGATTTTTTTTTTTTTTGTTGTTTTGATTTTGTGCG
>NIPQ01092689.1:5622-19048 GCA_002806875.1 Lepidotrigona ventralis hoosana
TTTTTTTTTTTTTTTTTTTTTTTTTTTTTTTTTTTTTTTTTTTTTTTGAAAAAGATAAAAGTATCTATGTTGATCAAATAATTTGTTTTGTCTGAACTTTCCAAATGTACATACATCACATATGTGTTTCCATGTATGCACATAAGTATTGAATGTCTAATACAAAAACAAAAATCTATGCGTGAACGAACTAAACTGATAAATATTAATATTTCAAAGCTCTTATTTCATATGTCGCATAAGTGTATACTATAAAGAGCACGTTGTTATTATTAAAGATACAAGTACTATATTAAGTAACTGGTCACGTATTAATGATACATCAATTATATACAAGTATACACCGAATGTGCACTTACAGTTATGAACAGATAGTAGAGTCTATAAACAACTTGGATGCAGTTGTACTTCCATGCCTAGTTAATTTAAAAAATAGCAATTTAGACCTTTTTTCCAACTTTATACAGAACATAGCTTAGAACGCTGTAAAGAGTTATATGTACAAATCATTATGAGCTAAATGCTGACTGAGAGGAAGTCGAAGGTAGGGAAAGGTTCTGCGTTAGGTTGGATGTTGGTTTACCTGGGGGTCGGGTGATAACAGGGGAAGGATTGCAAGTTTCCAAACCGTAGCGCGACATTAGCGCTAATAATGCACTGCGAACACCTGCTGTAGCCACTTGTGACCATCTTCCAGAACTCATTGCATCATCACCAGCATAAACTGCATGTGCATCAAAATTTCCTGACTGTGCTGCATTTGTATCTGCAAAAATAAGACATAAAACAATAATTCAGCACAAATATAAAATAGAAAGAAAGAATATTCACAATGAAACTTACCTATAGACAGCGGATTTAATACAGGAAGATGAGATTCTACTAGTCCACTTGATCTTGAATTTGCTGCAAGTCGTAGTTCAGCATGCAATTCCCCTAGTAATTGTACTACTTTTGGGTCACTCTGCAATTTGAATTATAGTTATGCTATTAAATTATAATAATATTATATTGGAGTACTATAAAATAGTACATATTGGAGTAATTATATATAAAATTATAAAAATGAAACACTTGAGGTAAAAATTCGAATATATGTACCTCATTATCTGATCGAAGTGACATAAGATCTTCAACACGAATTGGTTTTCCTTGATTTAATGCATTTGTGAGGACACTTAATTTTCGAACAAGATTATCTTCTGTGTATAACTCCGACATGTGAGAGCTAGTATCTCCTTTGGGTCGTGGTGTAACAGGTGGTGGACTAACATAAAAATATGATGGTGATGAGATCATATAGGGTCTGCTAGTATCTCCTTTGGGCCGTGGTGTAACAGGTGGAGGACTTGTGTAATAATATGATGGCGATGAGACCATATAAGGTCTATTTTGGTTGAACAAGTTATCTCCCCCATAGTAGGATTCCGTATCAAGACGATTTGGATGAGAATTGTAACCTGCTTCCATTTTTAAACGTTTGGAAGACCTGAAATCAAGTCAAAGACATATTATAAAAAATGTAAATATAATGATTAAGTGTTTTATTAAACATTATTATAAACATTAAAATAAATTTATTGAATACAAAACATGTATATCTTACTAAAAACAAGTAATTAATAAATATATTTAATGATAAATGTAAATATAAATAATAAAATTATATTATATAATTCTATAATTCTATAAAATAATTTTTGTAATGATTTAAACAGAATAAATGTTCCTTAAAATTTAAAGAATATATTAATAATATTATTACATCTAAGACAATTATAAAATAATGCTAATAAAACACTACAAAATAAAAATTTATATAAATATTATTAAAACGGACAATAACACATGGATATCCAACAGTAATATTTGCTTCATAATTAATAGAAATCATGCAAAAGATAATACGTTTTATAAACGTGCATATCGAATAAGCAAGACTAACAAATCAATATTTTATATAAATATACATGCAATTTAATAGGCATAGCATATCAAACTTTATTTATATTCCGTAAATTTTATTTTTCACAATTTATTGCATACTTATCACTTATATTTGTATAAGTGAAAAGATATAACAAAACAATTATATAAAGTGATTGTTCATTACATCCTCAACCTTCTTGCATGAAACGATTAAGCTTTTATTTTAGTCATAAAGCCCAATTTGTTATATGATACACAAAACCAAGTTTCATGTGAATTATTAAACTGGACACCCTGGGTATAAACATATATTATACAGATTTGGAATATTTATTACCTATTTATATTCTTATAAGTGTTATAAAATTTGCCCTTTATCAGCCACAATAACATTACTTCCTGAAACATAATTGTTTTTCTTATTAGATATTTTGCCAATTTGTATTTACCTATAATTATTTATTATTTTGTATTTCAAATATTATGTTGTTCCCTACAAATTCCACAATGTAATTTATTTTTTATCAAGAATATAAATAATAATCTAATTTAATTTGTATCTACCATATATAGCATTATTATTATTATTATTATTATTATTATTATTATTATTATTATTATTATTATTATTATATATATAGTAGAGATAATATGTACACATAACCAAAAGTATACTATTTATATAATATATAGTAAAGTAATTCATTATGCATAAGTGTGTGTGTATGTGTATGTATATATTAGAAAATATTTCTATATTTTATCAGTTACATAATAATTACATATACAGAAACAACAAATATAACATTAAAAAAACTTGAATTTAATTATACAATTAATAAATTTTTATAACAGATTTTGTAATATATGCCACATAATTTGCAATATTTGGAAATCGTTGTGTTGTCCTTTATACATCATTTTATTTAAAGCCAATATAAATAAAGCTAATAAAACTACTAATTCATTACACACTTGCTTAAATAAAATAGGGTGAAAAATATATTCATTGTTGTTTTTACAAGAAAATTGTTTTACATATTGATTTATATTGTTACATACATTAATTTTCATTTTCTTATTCATCGCAAAACAACGTTTTCCTTTCATATTTTAAGGTAGCACATATTAATCATTTATAATCTTGTTTTTTTATCTTTATGACAAAAATTATGTATAAATCAAAATAAAATATTTCTTATTTGTGAAAATAAACTACATGAATCCTTGAATCATGTTGTCTCATAAAACTATTTAACGTTTATGCAAAAATAAAATTATTTTACTTCATCTATATGTGAAATAATATTTTTGTAACATTAATATATTATTTATTTTGATACAATTCTTATTAAAGTAATAAATTTAATAAATATCTGTTCAAGCTTATTGTGGAATAAGTAGAAAAATAACATGTATTTTGCATATAGTTTTGAAAGGGTACATGATCATGTACACTGGTATTATCATTCATTCCCAAGGTCCCAGTGTTCATTGTCAGATGATTTTATCAAAGGATTATGGTTACTTAGTTTATAAATAGAAATGTAGAACATTGAAAGGGACTAAACAAATTAAACAATAAAATATTTTAATAACATTGGAAATTCATTGTCCATAAAAATGTTAGGCAAATGCCTATGGACATTCAGTAAATATTTTATATTACAGAAATTCAATATTATTTTACATTGTGATAATAATACATTAGGTTTATCTGTATCCTGAATTTCATTATAAGAATGGCTTTACATACAAAATACATGCAAAAACATGAAGCTATTTAAAAAATATTTAAAACTGCCATTCGTATATTGAAACTCACAATAATTATCTACAATACAGAATAATAAACTGTAATACGCAGTTGCGAAAATATGATCAATTAAAATATGCCTAATTTATATAGATGTGAATGTCCAAATAAACTAAATTAACGTAAATAAAATGAAATATTGATGGTGATGGTTGTGATGTTAGTATTTCGCGTAACATTCACATTTTAATCTTGGGTCCTTGTATTCCATTGTCTTCAATCTTCCAACAGCTTCTTCTTAGTATCCGTTTGACCTATTTACACTCCAAGACTAAATATTATAAAGATCGTTTATTTGTTTATACTTCGTGTTCATTCATTTCAATTATCGTTTCATGCGATTGTAGATATTTTCGTTTAATAGTTTAATATGAAATTAACATATTAATATGCAATTAACATACGAAATTTCTTTTTTATTTACAATCATATACCTACTATATATTTCTATCATTTTTTTTTTTGTTTTGTTTTTCGTGTAATTCTTCATTTCAAAAATTAGTTTTTGCAGATGTATTACACTGATATAATCGTAGATATTGATAATTGCAATATATGCATATACATTCACTGTTGTAAATGCATATATAATTGCATAATATAAAATCGTACATATGTGCATTTTCATTTACACCAATGTGTCACACTGTATGCATGTTTATGTGCACATGTACATATATTAGCAAATATGTACATATTTATCTACTTATTGATCGTTTTAATATTATTAAACATAAGAAATATCTCATGTAATTAATTTTAAAGGTACTCAATTAAATTAAATCACAAACACATTGCAAGAGAGAGGTGTGTGTTTTACATAAATGTTGGTATCCTCCAAATAATATTTGATATCATTTTAAAAGAAAAATTTTAATATATAATATTACGATATTATTTCTCTCAATTATTAAAAAATAATTAAATATTGTGATAAATTTTGTTGTGAAAAAACCTATCATCATGAATTTCGTATTTTCTTTAAATACATGCATTTGAAATATTTTCAAATATTTGAAAAGTGAAGTAGAACATAAATCTTTGTAGTAAACCCATGAAAAGAGAAGATTGTTGTACATTTTCGTGTCTATATTCCATTGTTCTGCACTATAGCCATCGTCGTGTTTGAACGACTGTGAATCAAACTAAAATTAACTTATTTTATCCATTATTGAAAGTCACATGCAAATGGACGATGAAAATAAGATATACTACACAATTATGTTTTCATTCTTTAAGATCTCTAACAACGCATTTTGCTAAGAAAATAAATGCCAAGCACAACTGCAGTACACAGCCATCTACGTGTGTAAGCAATTAGTATCTGGTCAGTACTGGATATCGTGTCCCAGTTTGTGCGAATATGTCTCTCTACAGCTACTCACCCCCCAACATCAGATAGATCTTCCATAGCCTTATGGGGACCTCCTTTATTTGGAAGAGGAAGAAGAGGCATCTTTCCTGCAGAGCTTTCTTGTTGTTCTCGTTGCTGACGTCTTCGTTTTTTACTCCAAAGCTCATGACAGTCTTGCCAAGTAGGAAGTTGAGGTGCTGGCATCCTAATTTTTATGTAAAAGATACATATCTTATGAGTAAGCAATAACAATTAAAATCTTAATACAAAAAAATTATAAATTTTTTTCGATTATATTTTTATGTAAATATTATTTTTTTAAATTGCATGATTAATTTAAATATTTTTTATATATGCGTATTCAAGTATAAGAGGAAAACATACTGCTCCGGTTGAACATTTTTTAGCCATGCACTTTTAAGTGCATCAGCAGCCGTTATTCGTTTTTCTGGATCTAATTCCAGCATTTTGTCTAAAAGATCCAGAGCTGGAGTTGGCATGAATGAAAAATCTTCTCGTAAACGTCTTCTATGTGATTTTTTTGGTTTCAATGTATGCCATAATGGCAATTTTATCACAGATGGCCAAACAGCAGGAGTTGGTGTACCACAAACTCTGGAAATCATCTCCAGCTGCATCATTTCTACATTTGCCTAATAAAGAATAAAAATAATCATCTTCCAATTCTTTTCTCTAATGAACGTATAATTTACCATCATTTTCTTACTTGAAATAGCGGTTTTTTAGAAAATAATTCTCCTAAAATGCAGCCACAACTCCACACATCTATGGCAGGGCCATAACGTTCTTCGCCCAGTAATAATTCAGGTGGCCTATACCACAAAGTTATCACTTTGTTTGTATAAGGACGCTGTCTATCTTCAGCATTATAAAGTCTTGCAAGGCCAAAATCAGCTAACTTGACTTCCCCTCTATGAAAATTATATAATCAAACTATAGAAATACAAAATTTATTATATTAATAATAAATTTTATGTACTTGTTGTTCATCAATATGTTAGAACACTTGATGTCTCTATGTAAAAAGTTTTTACTGTGGCAGTAATTTAATCCATCTAGTAGTTGTTTCATGATGCTTGCATTATTCATTTCATTGAAATCCACCATTCCAGACTCCAAAAGACCCATTAAATCATGATCCATGTATTCAAATACAAGATAGAATGAACCCTTGTCCTAACATTATAATGTGCAATATTATTCTTACTATATATATTATGTATGCTTTAATTATATACTTTAATAAAGTACATTAATAAAGTACCTTCCTAAAATCCAACGCATCTTGTTTGTCCGTGACTATTTCCCTTAAGTTCACGATATTTTTATGATTAAGTTGTCGTAAGATTTTTATTTCTCGTACTGCAGTAATAGGAAATCCTTCCTTTTCATTTTCTAGACGAACTTTCTTTAATGCGACAAGCACACCAGCTCGTTTGTCTTGAGCTTTATACACTTGTCCATAAGTACCTTCTCCTATTTGAGCTATGACTTCAAATACGTCGACAGAGCGTTCTCCCCAATCTTTACCGCTTGAAGCCGACATAGGAGTATGACAATTTCTGGAACCTCTACGCTTTAAAATTTTTGGTCTCTTCAATTTCGGTTTTGGTGGAATTCGTTCAATTTTCGTACGAGGAGGAGTTGCATTTGGATCATCTTCTCCACTTAAATCTTCTGAACCAGGAACAACTAAATATTAAATAATAATATAAGTAATAAAATAAATTATAAAGATAATATTTCAATGATATTAAAATTATATATGTTCTTATACCACAAACTTGCCTGGTGGCATAGGTAAATCTTTAATACTCTTCTTCTGAGGTGGTTTTGGAGTTGAAGTTGAGAATTTCATTTGTGCCTTACTAGGCGGACTTGGAGATCGACTCGGTGGCGAGTCTATACTCTCTAAGTCATTTTGATTAATTCCAGGTGGTAATGGTAATCGTGATAAACTTTTAGTCTTGAAAGCCACAATAGGAGGCTTGGGAGGATCTACTGATTTAAGAGGAACTAGATTGTTAGGAGGATTAAATTTAGACATAGCTGTGTTTGGTGCTGGAACTGGTATAGGTATAGGTGGTGGTGGAACAGATAAATTAGGAAGAACAGGTACTGGTACAGGAATAGGCACTGGCATAGATACTAAACCTGCTGTATTTGCAGACTCAGATTGTGGCAATGGTGGTGCTTGTAGATTTGTAACGGCAGGGAAACTAGGACTGTTTGTAACAGTCACTTGACAAACGCTAGTGGTAGTTGTAGGCGAAGTATATGCAATCATATGCTGATTAGTTCCAGGTATTACATTTGGTGCATTAACGGTTTGTGTGATTGGCAATGGTGGTGTTTTCCCCGCTATTCCATTATCATCCGATATTGGAACAGGAATATCCACAAGATCGACAGGCTTCATACTTTCATTTGTCGTCTTCAGTTGATCTTTATGATTCACATATTTATCTTTATTGTCAGTGGATGCTTTGTTCTCGGAAGATGTATTACTAGCATCTTTCTCATCAGTGCCTTCTATAATTTGAACTTCATCTTGGGTGACAGCCTTTTCCTTAGCAGCCTGTAACTTTTTATATGCTAATTCTCTCATGTTTCTATCCTTTACAAGTTCAGCAAATAAACTAGTTTCACTAATTTTTGCTTGCACTCGAAGATTTCTTGCTGTGATACTTGAAGGACTTCTCGCCCTAGGTCTATGAGGTGAAGGAGAAGGTATCCTCGAGGGACGTGGACTTTTTGATTTGTGTTTTCTTGCTGATTTATGCGACTTGCTAGGAGAACGAGATTTTTTTGGAGTACGACTTCTTCTTCGCGAACGAGATCTAGATCGCGATTGTAACTTTCGCCATCGTCCAGGACTCCGTGATCGTGAACGAGAAAGAGGTAAATGCAACCTAGAAAATAATGTGAAATAAATAATTTAGAATTATTTTATTGTATTGTATATATGTTATATACCTGCTTCCAGTAGGACTTCTCGTTGACCTCGATTTCCTTTTATCTCTTCTGTCTTTTTCATGATGTCTATGTCGTCTTTCAGATTCATCACGTCGTCTACGTTTCGAAGATGGAGAGCTAACAGGATCTCTACGACGATGAGTTACGGGACTCGGACTGAACTCTCTCCGTCGTGTGGAAGGACTAGGACTATGCCTCAGTCTATGCACCATTGGACTTGGACTAAAATCTCTTCTTCTCGTTGGGCTATGGTCCCTTCGTCTTGACGGTGGACTTGGACTATGAGGTCTCCTGCGATTGGAGCTAATAGTGGGTCCAGGACTAATGCTACTACGTCGTGTATGAATACTAGGACTGTGCTTTTGTCTTTCAGGAGTGTGTTTCATTGTGGATAAACTTGCTTTGTTATTTTCCGGCGTTGTCGTTCTCGGAGGTATTAAAGGAGTATGGGGAGATTCTGTTGGTCTTGGAGGGAGCGGTGGAGGTGTTACATTTCGTGGTTGTCTTGTTATTTCAAGTTCTACATCACTTAAACACCTTTGTTCTTGAGGCGTAGCAGGTGATATTGGTGAGGTACTGTCTTTTAATGGTAAAGGTGGCGATTCTGACCAATTACCAACTGGTTTTTCATGTTCTGGACTTATAATAATTTCATCTGTAATACGATGCGGACTCAGACTATGAGAATGTTTTTTGGATTTTCGTTTTTTCTTTTTCCCAGAACTAGACGAAGGACTAAGACTTTTCTTCTTCTTCTTTTCTCGTTTATGTTTCTTCTCTTTTCTCCTTGCATATCGTCTAGATTCTTCTTCATATTCAGGTGTTCCACCATGCATTGCCGAAGGTTGTTGTTCATTTGGTGAATAATGTCTATTAGTATGCCTATGTTGAACTGGTGGAGATGGTGAAAGACTAATAGGAGATGCTCCAAGAGCACGTACTGGACTCCCTCCATAATAACGTCTTTGTAAAACTGGTTCAGGTACTTCTCCATCTGTATAGCTATTACCTCTACTGTCTTCTGATTGAATTTCTCCAGCTTCTGGTTCAGATAAGTCTTCACTACTCACATCTGAGTATTCAACCAATGGTTTAACAATTGAAGAAGCTACAGTCGGCACATTCTCTATGGACTTATCTCTTGATCTCTTCTTTTTCTTTTTTCCAGAACTTTTATTTTTCCCATGCCTTCTGTGCTTCTTATCAGGTGCTTCAAAACTATGTCGATTTATATCACTGCTGGTACTACCTCTTCTACGCGATCGGAATTTGATCTCTTCTTTTTCTTTTTTCCAGAACTTTTATTTTTCCCATGCCTTCTGTGCTTCTTATCAGGTGCTTCAAAACTATGTCGATTTATATCACTGCTGGTACTACCTCTTCTACGCGATCGGAATCTTCCATTACGTTCAGCTCTTTCAATATCACGGCTGCTAGGCATGTCACCTACTGAAATGCAAGAATATTAATGTATAAAAATAATCAATAATATTTCATTTGCTTTATCAATACATTAAATGTTAAGTTTCCATTACGTTCAGCTCTTTCAATATCACGGCTGCTAGGCATGTCACCTACTGAAATGCAAGAATATTAATGTATAAAAATAATCAATAATATTTCATTTGCTTTATCAATACATTAAATGTTAAGAGGATATTCATAAATAATGTTAGAATTAACAGAAATATTTAAATTAATGAAGTAATTAACTAAAGTACTTAAACAATTTTATTGTTTTAATAAGGTTTATATCATAAACACATACAACAATATATTATGTTAAAATAAACAACACTTTGATATTATAGTTAAGATATATATAAAATTTATCCATTAATCAACAATGTTGATTTGTGGCACAATAAGGATTCACAAAATAATACTTGCACAAATCAATGTAATACTTATACAATGCATAATTTTAAATATGCATTTTATATATATTAAATCTCACTTACAAAAATATTGCAAATGTATTGCAATTTTTTACATTCAATTTCCGTCCAAATATAAAGTTCAATTCTAATACAAACATATAAAAAAATCAAGTATTTTCAATATTTATTTTAGCTTTAATTGATATAACAAAAAAATTTGAAAATTATTGTATTATATTTTTGCTCTCCTTAATGCTTTCGACAGAACATCACGGATATTATACACACACAATGACATATAATAATCAATATTTATTTTAGCTTTAATTGATATAACAAAAAAATTTGAAAATTATTGTATTATATTTTTGCTCTCCTTAATGCTTTCGACAGAACATCACGGATATTATACACACACAATGACATATAATAATACATATGTAGGAAGGCACACGTACATACATATATATATACATAAATTAGTCGACGTAACAGTATTTCCGAACACGAATCTTCGACGAGTATAATGGAAAACAGTAATTATTAACAAATTGGCTTCTTTTCAAGGTAAAAACAAAGATCTACCAAGTATAAACTTATAACTTGTCGGTTTAAAGAATATTTGGCATAAAAGAATTTTTCGACCAAGCTAACATAGCCGNACATATGTAGGAAGGCACACGTACATACATATATATATACATAAATTAGTCGACGTAACAGTATTTCCGAACACGAATCTTCGACGAGTATAATGGAAAACAGTAATTATTAACAAATTGGCTTCTTTTCAAGGTAAAAACAAAGATCTACCAAGTATAAACTTATAACTTGTCGGTTTAAAGAATATTTGGCATAAAAGAATTTTTCGACCAAGCTAACATAGCCGCCATTGTTAACGACTGGGTGGCAAGGGAGTTGCCCAGTTTTCTCGACAGAAAGTTTGTTAATGTTTCGAACGGAATTATAAGCTGATGGCCCATATATAAGTACTCACGTGCAATATAAATCTTGTGATATCACGCTGAATGTTGAATTTCTTTGCATCGAGCTGGTCCAATGTAGCGATGAATGTAATGGTTACGTTCGTTGCTCAATAAACAGTTTTAACACATATTTCATAGGCCACGAGTAAAATTTGATAAAAATTAATAGCTATCGTAACAATTAAATGTTCAGGCAATCATATTTTTATAGTTTTACTAGCCGATGCATCATATCTCATGAATTTTCTTTGGATTGTATTTGGCTTTCTCATAAAGATAGCTCAAGTAAGTAGAAGCCATTAACCATTAGCACGTCATTATTGTCTGACGTAACAAGCGATAAGTGCTGCACTCTTGCGGCTAAACGTAAAGTATACAAAAATTACGGAATAATCTTAAATATTATTATACTCATTCTAATTGGTTGAACTAAATTTCTTCGTTATGTTTATATATAAATATAAATATAATTATTATTGAATAAAATATTTTACATTGGTAGATATAAAATACAAAACTTACAGATATAAATGTTACATACAGTAATATATTTTCATACGCTTATATTTTACATATTGCGAAATTACATTTTAAACTTATAGTTTATATATTTTAATACAAGAATATATATATATTATTTATATATTAAGTCAGTATTGATTTTTATATAGTCTTTTTTTCAGAATAATACACTCTTATATTTTCTTATTGATCGTTAAGAAATTAATTTTAAATACGTCTTAAAACATATTTTTTTATATTATCCTGCTTATTTCATTATTTTGTTATTTTATATAAAAATTCATGAAATACATGAAAAGTCTGCGTTATGTTTTTTTCGTCAAGCGTGCTTCCTATCTTAAGATGCAGTATAAATTTTTGATCTATGATTAATGGCGAATTCAATATTAACAGTGTCACAAATATTAAATTTAGTAAATAGAAGTGAATCTCTTTTCTCTGAATAGAAGTGAATTTAATTTTCATCTTTATCGTTAAAGAATATGGGGGAAAGATATAACATTCACAGTCAATTGGAACATTTGCAATCGAAATACATTGGCACGGGGCATGCCGACACAACCAAATTTGAATGGCTTGTGAATCAGCATCGTGATTCATGCAGTTCTTATATGGGTCATTACGATCTATTAAATTTTTTCGCTATTGCCGAAAACGAAGCGAAAGCCCGCGTTCGATTCAATCTTATGGAAAAAATGTTACAGCCCTGCGGCCCGCCTCCAGAAAAGCCAGAAGATTAACAAGTTTCATGGAATACATATCACGTATCATTGTTTAAACAGTACACGTGATTAAAAATTCTTTTACTATTTCGTATAAAACTGACGAAGTTTCTTTTATTTTCACATCGTAAAAATTGATTTCAATCGTGTCGTATTCTGAAGTTATTTTTGTGTATAAATAATAAAAAATTATTTTTTAATATTAATGTGAAGTCAAAAAAAATTTTATGAAACTTTAACATAACCTCTACAAACAAAGCATACGTAGAATATGTGATTTTTGTGTTCGTTGAATTAAAGAAATAGTGACAGTTCTATTGTAATATTCGTAGTATAAAGGGAACAATTCTAAAATTCAACAAAATGCCTATTCCATGTTCGAGGCAGTGTGGGAAAAAGGCTGTCCTTAAAGTAAGTTAAATGATTACCGTTACTGAAGATTTAAAAATATAAAACATGAAAGGAAAGCAACTTCTTTAATTACAGAGACCTAAAACTGGACATGCATTATGTAAAGAATGCTTTTTTTATGCATTTGAAAGTGAGATTCACAATACAATTACGCAGGGTAAATTATTTAAACCTGGCGATAAAATTGCTATCGGAGCGTCAGGAGGAAAAGATTCTACAGTACTTGCGTATGTTTTAAAAACCTTGAATGAGAGATATCAATATAAAATTGACCTTTTTCTTTTATCTATTGATGAGGGAATAACTGGTACTATAATAAAAAAATTATGCTATAATATTTTAAAATCTTTCTTTCAAATTTTTTTAAAACCTTGAATGAGAGATATCAATATAAAATTGACCTTTTTCTTTTATCTATTGATGAGGGAATAACTGGTACTATAATAAAAAAATTATGCTATAATATTTTAAAATCTTTCTTTCAAATTTTTTTATCACAAGTTTGTATTATTTTAGGATACAGAGATGATAGTTTGAAAACTGTTCAGCAGAATAAAGATGATTATGGACTCCCATTAAAAATTTTATCTTATAAAGAATTATATGGATGGACAATGGATGAAATTGTGGCTGAAGTATATATATATAGCAATTTCAGGTAAAAATCATTTAAATTTGTTAATTAATTTTTGTTCTATTTTAGATTGGCAAAAAAAATAACTGTACATTTTGTGGTGTATTTCGAAGACAAGCTTTAGATAGAGGTGCAGCTATCTTAGGGGTAGATTGTATTGCAACAGGCCATAATG
>NIPQ01092690.1:0-30360 GCA_002806875.1 Lepidotrigona ventralis hoosana
AGAAGACGAGGATGGAAAAGAAGAGGCGAGAGAGGACTCGCGGAACGCGTGAAAGAGAGTGAAAGAGCGGCAAATGTTGGGAAGAGAGACGAGAGTGAACGGGAGTGAAAGAGAGAGAGAGAGAGAGAGGAAGGTGGAAAAGAGGACGAGGCAGAGACCTACATATTTCGTGGGGCCAATGAGACGGCGCAATGTGGCGGCACGGGATGCTCCTCGCGTCCTTCTCCAACGCGTTCGCCTGATCTCGGAACGAAGTACAGCGCAGCCAGCGGCAACACGGAGTGGGAAAGGAAGGTAGCTCGGCCGAGTCGAGCGCTACACCGACTCAGTTGCTCACGAGCATTCGCCAGCGAACGTATCGAGTCATGGCTGTCCGTTTCATAAATAACAACGCGAGTGTCGTGCTCGCGACGTGCCGTACGGTGCTTCTCGTGTTCGTTAGCGTTCTTGTTCTTGCACACGCTGATCAGAATCAGTCGGGACTGAAGGTCGAGAAGCTGTACGTACCGGAGGTATGCGATGGCAAATCGAAGATCGGTGACCAGCTGACGATGCACTATACCGGCACGCTGCTGGACGGTACCAAGTTTGACTCAAGGTCAGTGACACTTTGCCATCGCACTGCGATGCTTATACGTAACAGAGAGAATTCCACGCGATCGTAGTAATAACGTAGTAATTTATCTCTCGTCGTCTTTGTTCGTATCTCGTTGAGAGGTTAACTCGACTAAGTTCAATTCTCAAGGTCAGTAGACACTGCCACTATACTCCGTTTATACGTAACAGAGACAGAGATAGGTTTTATATTCAATTATCACATGGCGATTTACTTTTCGTATTTCGTTAAGAGGTTAAGTTAGCTCGATGTCAGTGGTATACTAGTTTACCAGTGGTATACGAGTTTGATTCAAGGTCAGTGACACTTTGCCACACTGACATACTGCTCCGTTATCTACTGTACTGTTACATGTAACAGAGGCAGATATAGATTTTGCATTGAATCCCACGCGACGATAGGAACGTGATTTATTTCTCGTCATTTCTCTTTTTTTTTTTTTAATATCTTGTTAAGAGGTTAGTTTGACATCGGCGATGATGTGCCAGTCAGCTAGATTCAAGGTTAATAGACACTTCACGTGTAACAGAGACAGACGTATGTTTTATATTAAATTCCACACGGTGATAAAAATTTCATTTATTTCTTGTATCTTTTTTAATTTACACGCTAGTGACGTAGTGACAAATTCGATTACAAGGTCAGTGACACTCCACCATTGTGCTTACGTGTAACAGATCGGATCCCACGTGACGATAGGACGTGGTTACTTTTTTATTATCCAGCTTATCGTTATCTTATCTCTTTAGCAAGTCAGTTTACGTTCGTGGTACACGTGTCGCTGAATGTATTTCGTGGTCGACGTATGCTGTGCTCCAACACGGATTTTTCCTCGACACATTCAAAAATCATCAAAAAAGACGCGTTATGACGGAGTAAGTCTTCGGTATCGCGAGCATGATGTGCTTTCAGAGTAGGTTACAACGATGTCAACGTAAATTAAAAACAAATTTGTGTGTATATTTTCACCCGTTGTAATCACTTTAAATTTCTTGTTAATTTAGAGTATAATACGTGACGCAAGGTATCGATATGAATTTAAAAAGGGAAACAAATAATCAATTCGACAAATGAATTTTAAAGATGAATTTCATTTTAAAGATGAATCGTTTCATTGTAACACGTTTCGTATATCATTCTTTATTTCTTCTGGAACATTAAGTCGTGCAAAAAAGTTTCGTGCCATCGTCATAGATCTTTTTATACTACAGTTATACTACGCTAGGCAAATTATCTGGAACTAATCCACGAAGGATTTTACCTCTGTCGCGATATTGCGAATAATATTCTTGATTTTATGTGAGAACTAAACTTTCTAGATAAATTGAAATATCGTAGATAGCTTTATGTAAAAAAAAAAAGAAAAAGAAAGAAAACTGTCTAATCTCTAGTGCTAATGTAATTTAATGTAATCTAGTGCTAATGTAAATAAATACCTGAAACAACTCCATAACTACCAATATTCGACAAACATCCTCGCGATACTCGTTACAATATCTCGTTAAATATATTCTCAGACTGATTTAATCTAACGCGAATTTTCCATCAAGTTCGCCCGCGGTAAGAGCGCATCGGAAAATCTCCCATGAAAATAATTAAGCAAACCGATAGACTCGAGGTTGCCATTTTGCCTTCGAGTAGATATTACGGTAGCGTCGATGTCACGTAGTGCAAGCGTCTCGAATAGCTTAAAGTTCGAATACTCGTAAGTCGTAGGCATTCCGTTCGCGACGTGATCCGAGTTTATCTTGTTCCCAACGAAAAGCTTCCTGGTGGATCGATCCACCAGCACCGTCACGAAATTCGAATATTCGTAGTCTCTGAAAATTTTCAATCAGTGACTCGAGCGACTGTAATTTTTCCTCACGGCTTCGTAACGTATGCCACAGCATTCATTCGGTCCATGTTTATAATTTACGCGAACATACTTCTGTCGCACGCATAACACGTCCTTCGCGTGTTTCCATGGTAGGATTAGAGAACGTTGAAAGCGAGTAATTAGTCCTTGTAACTGCGGAACGATTCAAAAGGTGTTCCCGTGATCAAAGTTCGCCCATATAGTTGGCAGTAGCAAATCCGTTTGAATCGCAACATCTCTCGCCGAGCGGGAAGGTTTGCACGTCGATGGTTCATTCGAACGCGAAACCTGCTCTCACGTGATTGGAACCGAACGAATCTGCCAACGCGGCCTCTTGCTACAAGAAACACGCATAAACAGACACGATACGGTCAGTGATTCGCCAACCTACTCGTGAAATTTTCATTTCTTCCACTTGTAATCAATTTATTATTACCGGTAGACTGCAGATTTCTGTACACGTTTCTCTCGATTTCTTTTTTTCACGATAGATAGAGAGAGAGAGAGAGAGAGAGAGATCTTTCTATGCGCATGCCACACAGAGACACGGAGTAAACTTTTCTTCTTAAACGAGATTCATTTTTAAACGTGATTGATTGTATTGATTCGATATTTTGAAATAAGTCACTTAGAATGTCATTGCTGCTTTTGAAATCTTCGAATGTTTTCAACTTCTGAGCGGGAATACGACTTAATAGCATTTTATCTTGAAAGAGTAAATACTCTTCAAATTAAAGTCAAAACAAGATAGACTGTCAACTATTGTCACGTCATATCGAACCGCACTGGACAGATGATGGAAGTTATTTCAAATAGTTCTTCTCGCGTAACATTTAGATAACGAATTAAATCCCCTCGCTAGTTTTAAATCGCGTACCACGTCCGGAAATTTTCTATTGCAATGTACTGGTAATTGATGCGCGTCGTAATGAATTTTACTTTTAACTTTAGGAATTATTGTACCAAACGAGTAATACTAAAATCCAAGCGAATGTTAATTAGACGTAATTTCTGATAATTATTAATATCGTTATTAATATCGCAACAAGATTAGTTGGCGGTCTTTATATTCTCGTTTTCTTTCATATCTTCATGCAGCTGACTAAAATAATGGAGCTGAAAACGAAGAATTCGTTTCTCGTTTGACTGAGATATTATAACAATACTGAGATATTATAACAAGTATCCTACTTTCGATATTTTACATCTTTTTGCACGTTATTCGCCTTTAATACTTTTGCTCGTTCAAAATCTCGGTTGATTATCGAGATATGACGACCTCGCGCGAATTCAGATCCTCGACAACGCGTCGAGAAATCGGATTTGACAGCTGGTTTACTTACGTGCTTCGCTGTCCGATCCACGAAGTCGTTCGCCAGAATTAATTGCTCCTCGATCCAGAGATGACAAATTCGCACATCGACCGGTTGATCGATGGCGATTTCATAGACCAGTGACGTTCGTACCGGCACCTATACCCATCGTTTTCATGAAAAATANTTCAGAAGATAGAGTTTAAACTAATTTTTGAAAGTCAGTGTGGTAATCCTGAAACTTTGCGGAATTATTTTATGTCGAGATCTTTGTTTCCAGGTAAACTATAATTCTTCAATTGTAAAAAAAAAAAATAGTTTTTCAGTAGGTAATTTAATTTGATTATTAATTGTAATTAATAATTCGTTCGTTTGCGCGATCTTATCAAATTTTAATGATAATAATTCAAATTCAGGTTAGAAAATAGAAATAAAAAAAAAAATAGTTTTTCAGTAGGTAATTTAATTTGATTATTAATTGTAATTAATAATTCGTTCGTTTGCGCGATCTTATCAAATTTTAATGATAATAATTCAAATTCAGGTTAGAAAATAGAAAAAAAAGTGATGGTTTTGAATATTTTCAATACTTGCTTTCGTCTTATTTACGAGTTTTCAATTTAATGGAGACAAATAAACTTACGAAAAAATATATATATATCAATATGTCTTTTTTCTTTTCTTAGAAATTGAATTACTAACTACGTTAAGTAACTGCTTAGATAAATCAGAGAAAATTTCTAACAAGTGGAGAGTTTAAATTTTGATCTTTCAAGAAGCTCGTGTATCGATTTGAGAACCTCACACGGTACAATGAATCAGTACAAAATTAAACGAAGATAAACGCGTACGTCCGGCCACGATTTCTCGTCGTAGAAATTGTCCGCGTTCTATCGCGAATCCTCGGCGAAACGGTATTTAAAACGTAGTCCCGTTTATTGCTGTTACAGTTTGGACAGAGATCAGCCGTTCACATTCCAGCTGGGAGTTGGCCAAGTTATTAAAGGCTGGGACCAGGGATTGGTGGATATGTGCGTGGGCGAAAAAAGGAAGTTGACCATACCGCCGGAACTCGGATACGGGGAGAAAGGAGCCGGAAACGTAATTCCTGGAGGTAAGATTGTTCCCCCGTCGACGTTCTTACGACGTTCGCTGCGTCTGAAGTTTCTTATTATTTTCTGTTCCGTCCGATAGAAATTACTTTTTCTCGAAGGCCGCGATAAACAATCGCTTTAATGGCTGTCCGATATATCTAGCAGCAAGGGACACGCGTATACGAATGAAATAACACCGTGAGCCTGAATTCGCGATACGAGCGAAGTCAGAAAAGTCCTGTGACATTCTCTCTTTGAAATTTAATTGGCCCTGCAACAAGACAGGTTCGATGATGCTATGATGATATTGATAAAATTCGAAACCAATCTGAAAATGCAGATGAAAGTTGTAATTCACAATTTAATCTCTAAATACGAAAGATACTAATTATTTATTTGTATACCTATAATTTGAAAAATCTCATTATCATTACTTTTAGCGCTCAATAGGTTAATGCAATGGATATTTGACTGTTTAAATATTTTTGTTATCAATACGCCATATTATATTTTGTAGCCTTTACACACATCTTCAAATTTGTCTGCAATTTTGTCAATATGTTCCAATAATAGTGATCCAATCCTCATTATTATGTGCGAAGTTTAAACAATATTTTATACAATACATATATAATACTAATGTCTTCGATTGTTCGAATACATTTGCGAACTATTGCGCAAATACTTACGAATATAAATTAAATATAAATTTGCCACGATTTCTCATTTTCGAGAAGTTCGCACATTTTCTGCGTTCATTGAAGCAGCAGTTTAAATGAACAAAAGTTGATAATTAAGAAATTTATACACGTAGAAGTTTAAGCTATTAACGCGACAATTAGTTTATGAGAAACGAAGGCGAAACTGCGGAGGGCATGATTCTGTTTGCAGTGAAAATACTCCGATATTTTCACGATTATTCTGTCTTTTCACATTTAAAATAAACGTTTTCTCGTTTTAGTACAATTTCGCCTACAACTAAAGGACCAAATTAAATGTTTTCAACTATCTCGACGTTATTTATGTTTGATAATAATAATCGTAGCAGGAAATATTAATTACTCGCGAAATTGAGTATTTAAATTTTTGTATAGCGCTTTAATGAACGAAACGCATATTTCATGATAAGTAACCTTTTTCTATGGCTGCGCACGTCAAATTTATTTGGAACCATTTATGCGTATCGAACTAATAGAGAATTGTATTTTAACATACAGTTGTAATCTCAGGACTTTGGAAATTTAATTAATATACGCGTTGAATGTAAAGAAATAGAATTTACTAATTGATTACACGTTTATTAACAGTTAATTGTATCGATAATAATTTAACTCTATTAAAAGTCAAAAAATTAATAACGTTTGCTACTCTTTTTAATCTCCAAGTGATAGACGACTGTGATAATTCGCGTTGGATTATTAAAATATAAGGTATTTCATTTTATTTTGTACTTCATGTTCCTCGTGGCAGAAATTAGTAAGAAAATTCCATGAAATTAAAAACTCCAAGATCGACTAATTATAAATTTTTACACTTCCCAATGGCCCAATTGAGATTCAATCGTCAATTTCTAAAATATCTCAAACTTTTAAATAACACAATGTCAGATATAATTATTAATTAATAATATATAATTGAATGTATATGTATGTCGTATAAATGACATGAACTATGGAATTTATTTGGTGAATGCATAAATTCTAAATTCACGAAATTTAAAAACAAATCAATATTGTAGTTGGTTAGTAACATTTTAACATTTTGAAGTATAATAGATTTTTACGTTTATCTATAGAGTATTTAATTTGTTGATCGTCGATAATGAAATATAATATCATCGATAATTATATATTAATTAAATATAAATTACTATCCTATAAAAACTCTCTAATTTTTCTCTATATATTTTTCTATTAAGATGAATACCATAATTAAAATTCACAAATGCAGATTAACACATCCTTCGTTGTTACATCTCGAAAATCTTTCAGATTAAAATTGTACCAGCGACAATTATCATTAAATAGAATCAGAAGGAACTTTCGTCTTTCGAGAAGGGACTTGTTTTCGTTCAATCGACGATAGATAAAATAAAACGTGGCGAAAGCTCGAGTGAATTGCGGCAATCCCGTCGTTTAAGAATTCGCGTTAGACGCTTGTCAACAAGGAGCATAAAGAGCGGGAAATTGCGACGGTTTCAACGGCGAGAAGTTTCCAGTTTAATGCTCAACGCTCCTCGAATTATCCGTGGGGCGTTCCATCGATTCTCCGTGGCAAATGAACGGGACCAACGGACGAATCGATACAAAAGGGGATCGTTAGTAACGAAATCGGACTAAAAAATGCAATTGCACGGAAATCCAATAAAGCGTCAACCATTAAATCGAGCACTAGCCATCCCGGGCTAGCCCGGCTGTATCAACAGCGACGCTCGTTCGCTCATTTTTTTTTCTTTCTCTCCTCCTCTCTCTCTCTCTCTCTCTCTCTCTGTTTAATCTCTCTGGGAACGCTCTCGGGTTAGATAAATCGAAAGTTAGCCGATAGATGCCTAGAATGTATGCATATATATCTTCAGTCGTGATCGTTTCCACGTTTTCTAGTGAGACTTTGCCTTTTTATTGGCGAAGAGTGGGGTCGACTCGATGATGTCTCTCAAATACACTGAAATTTTTCTTGCGCGAACTTTTAGAATCGGAGGAATTAAAATTCCAGCTAAGAAAAGGTATTACCTTCCTTGATTCCTACTCGTTCATTAAATGTGTTGTGCCATATGATGCCATTTGATGTTTGCCATCATTCAGACTTTCTACCACAAATAGTTCGTACCTCTCCTTGAGATTTCTCGCTTTAATCTAGGCTTTTAATCATTAAGATAATTGTTTTATTTTCAAGATAATTATTTCTGCGCCGAAGTAAAACTATTTCAGCAACTTGAACGTCACGGATTGAGAATGACGATGAATTCATTCTTCGTTTCGCAAATTGACGTCTTGAGAATCTTTGAAAAAATTCCTGGAAATTTGTCCATCGATCGATCTCATGCTGCTGAAACTGTACTTTTCGTTCGGGTACGATTGTTCCATTCTTGGCCATTATTTTGAAAACAATCCTAATGTTAATGAACTTTCTAACGACGAAGGACCGTTTTCAATTTCTCACGGCGCAGAATCGAGAACGACGAGCGCGTATTTCGTTTGCCAGGTAGATTTTTCACGGTTTCTTCCCGCAGTTAGACTGCCGTCTGTGGCTCTTTGTTGCGGAAGAACGTGTAACGAGAAGTTACAACGTTCGAGGGCTTTGCAGCGGGGGCATGAGGGGGGGGGGTAACTGCGGTTTATGCGTTTTATGGTTAATTAACTTCTTCGGCGGCCCAACGTGGGCTCGCTCGTCTCCTTTGTGAAAAATATTTGCGCGACGCGACATTTACGTTGCGGCGAGGTGAGAGCCAGGACTATTTGTTGAAGCTCTTTAAAGTCACTTGGTTCGCGAGCTAGCTTCCCTACGTGTTTCTTCTCAATGTGTCTCCGCTACGGTTCGATAACGATTATCTCTCGCAAAAGAAAAAAGGGCCGAAGCTGATTATCGCGACCAGACTTGGGGATTTTAACTTAATTGAATTAATATGTTCACGATTAATATTTATAACTGAACGGATTTGAGGCTTTTTATATTAATGAGAAGACCTTCGATTGCAAGTTATTGGAAGTAAATTTTGGATGTTTCAATCTTCACGCTTAATGAATCTGTCGCTCAGTTAATTGGAAATGTGTGTTTTCTGGCATTTCTGCTTGAAGTGAAAAAGTAATGTCTCTTGAAATATCCTTTCAAGTTTCAGACGGAGTTGAGGTTCTTTCAGCTATGCTCGAAATTACATTCTANGGATTTGAGGCTTTTTATATTAATGAGAAGACCTTCGATTGCAAGTTATTGGAAGTAAATTTTGGATGTTTCAATCTTCACGCTTAATGAATCTGTCGCTCAGTTAATTGGAAATGTGTGTTTTCTGACATTTCTGCTTGAAGTGAAAAAGTAATGTCTCTTGAAATATCCTTTCAAGTTTCAGACGGAGTTGAGGTTCTTTCAGCTATGCTCGAAATTACATTCTACACGATCTGAACGTGAATTAGAGACTGAAATCCTTTCAAGTTTCAGACGGAGTTGAGGTTCTTTCAGCTATGCTCGAAATTACATTCTACACGATCTGAACGTGAATTAGAGACTGAGATTGAGATAGAGACGTAAACTTTTCTTCGGTTTCGAAAATAAATTTCAATTTTACTACAAACTAATTTCAGTAAGCATCATCTCTTTTAATACCAATTGTATGAACTCATTGTCAGAAAAACATTGTTGAGCATCATGTGCTCATGAAGTATGATTTAAACACTAGATAAATTTCAATTTTACTACAAACTAATTTCAGTAAGCATCATCTCTTTTAATACCAATTGTATGAACTCATTGTCAGAAAAACATTGTTGAGCATCATGTGCTCATGAAGTATGATTTAAACACTAGAAAGAAGTACGAAGTAGTTGTTCATTCTCTTCTGACACTAATTAAAGATTAAATATGCATGGAAGGTATTATCGTAAGACAAGAAATACAATAATGATATATTTCTCCTTGACAAATCTCCTTATAAAATATTCAGAATTGAATAGTTCTTTCGCAAAATACCCGAACGCGAGAATATATGTATTATATTGTTCAATGGAATAGCTAGCTGTAACACCCGAAGCCTTCCGCGGATCCGCAATCCCATTTCATCCTCCAAACAGGATAATAGCGAGTCCTCGTAAATTTGACCACGCACCGGCGAACAATTCTAAGCGCAACTATTATCCCCCAGCCGTTTCTGCGCCGCGATAAAAATGTTGAGCAATTTAAAGCGAGCAGTCGCGCACCATTGTCCGCGTTTAAATACAGATTAATTCGAATCGTTCCTCCTTTCTCTCCCACAGTTCCTTTTGCACGCGCGAGACGGAGAACAATGGGATGATTAACTTTTTCCGTTACTCCGGTTATTTCGGTTACGGCGCAACGTTAACTCGTGTACGAGGACTTCCGGGTTGAGGGGAGGGGGGGAGAGGGCTGGTAGCCACAAACGAAAATAGTTTTGTCACGGTATTGTTCGAAACGAAGAGGGTGGTCTCAGATTTCTTGGATCCGCGAGGAGGAAAATCGTTTTCTCTCGGCGCGAGAAACGCCGTAGGGCGAAAGAGAAGAAGAAGAAGAAGAAGAAGAAGAAGAAGAAGAAGGAGAAGGGGTCAGAGAACAAGAGGGAGGAAATTGCGTGCAAAAGGAATTTGATTTCCATCTGTCGTCGGTGTTGCGAGGAAAAGAAACTTCTCCAGCGTTTACCGTTGTTACGCTGAAGAAATTGAGAAAGTAACCGTTGTTTCCACTCGAATGTTATTCCTCTTCTTTTTCCTTTTTTCTTTCCTTTTCCGGTAAATTAAAATTTGCGGATGGTAAAGATTGTAAGATGAAATTTCTGTGGTAAAGATTCTATTGGGCACACACGTGGAATCTAAATGAAATTTAGATCAACACATTTGCAGTTCGTGAATTGGGGGAGTAATTGACAGTGCAACGACCAGCGACATTCGGAAGTGATTTTCACCAAGAGTTGAAAGTCAACGTTCTGATATTCCCTTTGATATTTCATTGCAATCAGTAGAGTACGAATTTTCATATTTTTTAATAATACAACGAAAAAGATAGAACCTACAGAAAGCACTATGTATCTTGATATTCTGCGCAGTTTTGCACTTTAAAATTTTAAATGTAGAAAATCAGCATAAATGACATTAATTCCTTCTCCTGTTAATTAAATTTTACCAGAGCCTCAGTAACGCAATTATAAATATCTCGATATTTTTGCGAAAATTCCTCGCAATATTAAAATTCAACGCTCGAAAAAGGAAAGAAACGATAATTCCATGTAATTTGAATTCCTCGCTCAAATTTTAATTCGTCGTCATTTTTGTTAATCATTAATTCCAGCTGATCAACTGGCCTGATCGTTAAATACTAAATTTCAGCCAGGTTTTCCACTAGACGAGACACATTGTCTGCTGTATTAATTACAGCCAGTTTAAGTAGTGAATAATTAAGCGGTATATTTCATTAGGTTACGGTTTAATCACGATAGAACCGTCCATAATTAATACGAAATATGCGCCGTTGCACGCGAGCGTACCGTGCGCCCGATGTTCATTGAATTTCCCGAGAATTCGCCGCATGACCGATCATATCGGTGCCGATAAAAGTACACCGTCGTCCAAAATAAAGCTTGTGCTGCAATTCTGCACCTCAAGTCTTCTTCCCGAGGCTTCGAGACTCAACCTTGAAGGCTGAGCCTTTAAGACTAATGTTACACGAAGCTCAGCTCACAAAGCTATTGAAGTTCATTTCGTGAGCAATATAATACTATCATCGACAAATTCGACAGTCTACGATATTGTTCATAATCGTCGTTGTGTACGATAATTAGACAGCTCGAATCTTCGAGTTTAAGAGCTCGAGCTTTGAAGTTGCAGCTTTCACAGCTTGATGTTTAAACCTTTGAGATTCGAACCAGAAGTTAAGGTTTAACCTCGAGTTAAGGTTATTTTAACAACATAGAAATTCAAAATTTTGTGTAACACGCGTAGATTAGGCATGAATCGAGATGAAATTGATTTCGTAGAATATCGTCGCAGCGCTCTGATAATTGAACGCACGTTAACGAGCTCATTTTTCTTTTTTAATACCGGTTTTAGTACACGATCGCGTTACACGAGACGATCTCGTAAACTGGCTGACTCATAACACGCCTCAATAAGTAATAAATTGTTTATTGAGGTATAACGATTAAATGGCTAGAGAGTGCTGTGTAGTCGTAAATAATTTAATTTATATAAGTGGAGCGAGGGACATTTTATCTAATATAGTATAGACAATTTTTTTAATATTTCACTTCACATTGTCATATGCAGTTCATCTTTCACGAATGTTTCTTATCCTAATTTCCACTAGTAACGTTTCCATCCCGCGTTCGAATTTTCATATATCCTATCTAATATCCTGTATCTCATATTACCAATCCAATACTTCTCGTCCCATCCCTTTCACTCTATAGAACATTTTCCATATGCCTTTTCCCACATCTCCCGCGACACAGTTCTGTATCCTATATCCTATACTATAAACTACGTTTCCTTCTTTTTCTTCTTTCTTTTCTTCTCTTTTTTTCTTACATTTCTAATAATACCACCAATTTCCCTAAACGTATTTCTCGTATATTATCTCCTTGGGATAAGAAAATTCCTCGCGATAAATCGTCAGACGTGAACGCAGATGAAATTCGGCTTTCGAAGACTACCCTCTTGGTCGCTTATCAGTTACAGCGAATGAAGTATAAGTGCCTTAATGTTCCTCGGTATCTAGGCCGATCGATACACCACCGGGGATGATTTACGACAGATTGATAACGTAAAACACCACGAGCGAGATGGTATTTGCAGAAAAGAAAAGAGAATAAAGAAAAAGTATACGCGGCCAAAATCATATTTGAAGGGATCACTTATCGATCGACTCCATACTTCATTTATTCAACGGCGAACAAATATTTCACGCAGTTAATCAGGAAATTGAGAGCAGAGTGCCGTTGAATCCTTGAGTTCGATTCATTAGTTTTTACTATAAATAAAATTTGTATAACCATCACGGAGGATGATCGCGTTACCCTCGATATGTTGACGAATAATTACAGCTCGATCGATGCCGGAATATTCTTGAGGAATCTTTCTCATTTTACCTGTAAGGGGAATCATCAGTGCACGCGGCATGTTATCGTAGCGAGATATCAGGCGAAAAATGTTCGAGTGAATAATAAAAGTTTCGAGGGTTGATGGTATTTCTGTGGCCATTAATGATGCATTGTGTTCTGCGNCTCTCATTTTACCTGTAGGGGAATCATCAGTGCACGCGGCATGTTATCGTAGCGAGATATCAGGCGAAAAATGTTCGAGTGAATAATAAAAGTTTCGAGGGTTGATGGTATTTCTGTGGCCATTAATGATGCATTGTGTTCTGCGAACTGGCGTCAAAAATTCCTCGCGCTGTATTAAACCGATGAAAAAGCAATTGACAGCTTGTCGATTTCGCGACGTGCGTTTATTCTAAATAATTTAACACGATGCGGCACGCTTTTCGAGAAAGCAGCAGCACGTGCATTAATCAGGATGAAGGGATCGATAGATTTACTATCTATTTTTATTTTTTTTTTAACGAGGATTTCGTTTCCAAGAATTTATTGACAGTGTCGAGTATATTATTTTCCATGATCACTGGTTGTACTGTGGATTATTCATAACGTTCTTTGATAAATTGTATATATTTATTTTTTGGACGATTTACAGGTAGATTTTCATCAGCCCTCGTAGTTTCGTCAATTTCATTCTTTGTTTATTTAAGCAGAACCAATAATGCATGTGATGATCATTCAATTAATCGTAGCACTGTTTCGAATTCTTTCCAAAAATTTCCATAAAACTGTACATAAATACTTTACATGAGAAAAATACTGAGATAATAGAGATCAATCGCTTAGATGAAAACTATCAGAATGGTAAAAATGGCCAGAATTCGTAGAAATTTTATAAGTACAGTCTTGACATAAACGAGGCAAGCTCATTTATATCCAGATTTATTCATCACTCTCGTAATTCCTAGACATACGATTTCTTCTATTCATCCCAATAATTCCTAATTCGACCTGACGTTCTCGATATCTCTCGTTTGAACGAGATCAACCGCCATTAATACTAAACGTCAGCGATAAGATGACCGTCATGCACGACTGGCGTCTCTTTTCACGAAGGAAAGAGACGACGCGAGTCAGGTTTTTTTCATCCACGTGGCGCAGCAGCGCTATAGATCGGCAGACGAGCAAATAATAGAAAAGCCACGGCAATCGTCTTTCGTCAGCATTGACAGAGACGTATTGGATTTTTATTGGGTTTCGGTCAATCAATGCGGTCGGGCCGGTAGTTCGACAGGATCAGCGAAACATAATGGAAAATCAACGCGGCTGATTGAAAGAAATCTCGTCTTCTCTGCTGCTGCTCCTCTTCCTCCTCTTCCTCGTCGCGTCCACCTTCCCTCGATTCCTATCTTGATTTTATACCTCGAGGACGTTTAAACGACATTAGCCGAAAAAGAATCCCCGGCATCGCGCGAACGCGAATTTCGCCGAGGATTCTCCTCGGTGTCCCCTTGAAAAACGGATGCCACCGTCTGCCAACGAGGCGTTTGCAAGTCTGAGTGGGAACTTCTTGGAACGTGTTCGACAACGAGGGCTGTTACTCTCTCCCGGCAGTATCGTGAAATATTTTATTAGCACGGGCTCTCCTCGCGCTGTATAGGCTCGAGGAAAAGGACCTCTCTCTGAGTGCAGTGTCGTATCGAAGGGAATTTAGGGATCCCGAGTCTCGGGAAATAGCCCAAGTCTCGGTTTTATTTAAGAGCGGCTGAGACTGTTCAACGTTGCGAAGAAATTTCTCGTTCGTGCTTGTCTAAGTTGCTAGTTGTAAAATGGCTACCTTGTTATTGTTCAAATATTCACTCCCAAGTGATACAAATTGGGCATTGAAGACAGTAATAATTTTGGAGCTTTTCATTTCGTTTATAATTTTACCGCTAGTCTCCGTTGGGAAGAATAAAAAATGCAAAGTGAAGTTAAATATTCAAGACTTTAGTAATGTGGTACAACAAATTACGAGAGTTAAATAATCTGAAAATAAGGATATCTGTTAGACTGATAAAATTTCAGTAGATAAAATTTTAACGAAATTGTGTTCTTTCTGGTTGCAGGTGCTACTTTGTTATTCGAAGTTGAGCTGATCAATATCAGCGACTCTCCGCCAACCGCGAACGTGTTCAAAGAGATCGACAGCGACCACGACAACCAATTGTCCCGCGAGGAGGTGAGAGCAATGGCAAGATCTCTTTCATTTTTTTTTTCTTTCTAAGGATCGTCCGCGGTGATGGTTCTAACATAAATGTAATTTAACGTAACGTACAAATTAACCCTTGAACGTTCTTGCACAAGCAACGTAAGTTTTAGATTTTTCTCGCATTTCCCATTAGACTGTTCATATATTCGTGCAAATTCATATTTCCGATGAATCCAACCAAAGGAATGGAACATCCCTAAGGAGAGATTTCTTTAAATAAGAACCTGCCAAAGAAGAATTGAAGAAAAGTATCAACGACGCAAAAAAATTACAACGGTGTTGCTCTCACGATGTTGATTACATAATTCCATTTGCGGATAACGACCAAAGACCCTGAGAAATTAAAAATCAGAGAGATTCCGTGCAATTCGGGGGAAGCTTCGTTCTATTATTGACAAAGCGCAATGGTCGAGGATTAACGAATCCTTTCTCGTCGTGCCGCTCCCCCTTCTCGCTCGAAATATATGCTGTTTGATGGGAAAAAATTGTTCCGACGGTTCTGCTTCGTCTCATAAAATTTGTACGGATCAAAGCATTGGGCCAATCACAGGCATCGCTTGCTACGAGCTTTATCTCTGGCATGCAAGTGTAAAGGATTAACATNTTTTTTTTTTTTTTTTTTTTTTTTTTTTTTTTTTGTTTTACCCCTGTTCACTCTTTTCAACGTGTGACAAACGTGAGTGACTAATCCTTTGCTATCTTTTTTTTTTTGCATTTTATTCTCTCACGCATAGAGATACGTTTTAATCATTTTAAAATATTGTACGACTGACAGCGTTTTAGCCGTGAATATATTGCGTGGAAAGTACATTTAGAGACATAGTTCGGAGCATTTTTCATCGCTCTCGGTTTATTGTAGAAGGAGAGAATTATTTAAGTAAATAGAGACACGCATGCTCGTCGAATTTATATGCTTAAGACAGCTTGAAACACGTTGTTACGAAGCTTCGAATCCGGGGACGAGTGAAATCCTTTTGACGATCGACGAATTTTTCCTTTCCTATTTTCATTTTATTTTTTACTTTTGGTGCATATCAATGATTAACTAATTAAACCTAAATTTTATTACATTATTCCAATAACATCGAATTTAAAAAAAAAACTTTAAACAATCATTTCATTTCTAGAAATAAAAAGATACAGAAGTGAACAGAAAGATTGAAAATTTTAAAAACTAGATAACTTGGACCTGAATTACTGCGGTCCAATAACACGAATTATGAATTCAAAAATTCGAACGATCGTTTCACTTAACAAATATTCCTTCCAAAAAACTAAAGATTAACAAAAACGAGTAGAAATATTGAGAAGTTTGAAATTAATTTAAATAGTTTAAACCTAAATTGTTACGGTTGCGGATTTAAAGTTTCGAGCAATCGTATCATTCCTTCTGAAACTAAAAGACGAGCAGAAGTCTAATTGACCGAACTTGTCAAACTTAACACGCTGTGTTCGTCCGTGCAGGTGAGCGAGTACCTGAGGAAGCAGATGATCGAGGCGGAGCAGGGCGGCGCCGGCGACAACGAGGAGGTGAAGAAGATGCTGGCCGATCACGACAAGCTGGTCGAGGAGATCTTCCAGCACGAGGACAAGGACAAAAATGGTTTCATCTCGCACGACGAGTTCAGCGGGCCGAAGCACGACGAACTCTGAAGCCTTCGTGCCGCGTCGCCGCGTATCCGAGCACCGCGTCGCCGACGGCGTCGTGTCTCGCGCCACCACGTGTTCACATCCGCGCGGAATCGTCTCCTCGAGTCCTGTCCAGCCCATCAGGAACACCATTGAACACAGATTGGAACTCTATGGCAGTCCTTAGCCGGTGTCGTGTCGATCCTTTGTCCCGTTTGTTGGACTGTGTTCAAACGCGAACGTCCGCCTTTCGAGCGCGTCAGCCGCGCGGTGCGCACGAATACTTTCAAGCTCGAGGAAGAAAACAGAAAACAAAAAAAAAAAGAAACAGAAAGATAAAGAACATCGCGGACGGATCTCTTCTTCGCTGAGGGATTTTCTCTCGTGAAAGAAGGACACTGGGCCAGCCTCGTGCGATCGATCGAGGCGTCCGAGAGGTTGTTCGATCGTTTTGATAATTCCGTAACAGTGAACTCGACCGAGAAATGGACTGAAAGGATATCAAGATCGGTGGGAGGTGAGATTCAGTTATACAGTCTTTCCCAAGATTCCTTCAGGTTCCCTCGAACGAAGAAGCTCGAAGATCGTGAGTCTGTGCTAGCTTACTCGTGCAATTGGAAAGATTGGAGGAATTAATAGTAAAGCTGGGCTTGGTATGTCGCACGTTCTTTCGAACGAAATGAGGTTCTTAGAAGAATTGGTAGAGAGAGAGAGAGAGCAGGAAGAACTACCTCTCGGGATGTATCGACTCTGTCTTCGAATGTGTTCTCGAGACGTTTATCCTCCTTTCGTTTGTCGACGAACATGTTTCCCCAAGAACGGAAGGCTTTGGACGAACGCTTCGTTCGAAATAATCTGTTAATCCAATATAATTACGCGGGTGTGCAAGAATGATAAAGAAGAAGAAGAAGAAGAAGAGAAAAGAGAAAGAAATAGACGGGGGTGTATTCTGAGGAAACAGTTTCGAGATACTCTGCCGCATTTCTGATCGAAGGCCCAGTTTCCAAGGGCGCGTTCCGACGATGTAAACCGCGAATTTACGTCTCACGCGGGTGATGGCCACTCGCGAGTCAGACGTGAAGGAAGACATGACTGGTCGAGCGATCAAATTCTTGGCACGAAGCGAGGCTGTTCTAACGTAATATAATTATACAAAATATAGATAGAAAGAGAGACGAAGGGGAGAGAGAGAGAGAGAGAACGAAAGGGAGAGAGAGAAAGGGTGGAAGGATGATTTCATGCGAAACAGAGAGAACATGAGAGCAACTGAGAGAAAATGTTTTTTCTACACGACTAATAGATGTTAGCGTATTAATTAAGCGCATCGACGTAACGGTGCTAAGAATCACACGCGAAACTGTTCTACCCCTCTCTCGAGAAGCTTCTTCTTTTTTAATCCAACCCTCTTCCCTGCATTTTTCACCGTATCACATAATTACACACTCGTACATATGTATCCGTACATGTCCTCTCGTACGTACACTCCTACTGAAAAGTTTGGAGACCACCCCTTTACTCGTTGAAACCAAACCAACATTCTCTCGACATTATTCCTTGAGGAAAAAAGGACATTAGAGTTAATAAACTTTGATTTTTAAATATCGTCAATTGATGTGTTTTGGTACTGTGAAATAATCTTTAAATGTTTAAATGATTAAAATATAAAGTAACAACGTTACGAATTATGAATATTTCTTCTGAAACACGCTCGAAATTTTTGAGCAGGAGTGTACACGCGTGCATAGTTGCCCCTTTTTCACGAGCATCGACAAGCCCCGCCGGCATTTCTCAGCCACGAATTTTACGCGACAGACAGGCAATCCAGGACTCTGGTGGAGAAAAGGAATTCGATAGAGTTAGAAGCCGCGAGACAACCTCGAGGATGTTGCGTGGTGGAGATGGAATGGCGGAGTAACGGCGATCTTTTTCTTCCGTGATCGACGCCTCTATTATTATTACACTTTTAACTGATACGTTTTTATTACTACATTATATTGTATGTTGTTAAAGTTGGATGAAGGTTAATAATAAATCGTGTGTCTTGAGCACAGTTTGTTATAAAAAGTGGTTTGTTCGATTCGCACGCCGCTCCAATCTTTCCCTCGTCCCTTTTCTCAAATAAAAATTTCCGCTCTGACCCTCGAATTTATCAACAATAAAATGCAAATCGAAATAAAGTGTTCGAAAGTGAAGTAATTTAACCTCTTGGCAGATCACCTACGTAATTCAATTCAACGTCAATTAAAACTAGATCTCGGAAATCGAGTGGGAAAAAATGGGAATAAAATTGGGAAAACGGTGAATTAACAGGACAACCAACTACTGCTGTTCTCAATTTTATTTCAAGAATCAGTTTCGCAAAAAAAAGAGAGAAGAAAATTACAATAATGACGCATCGTACGCCAACGCCTCGCAGCGCGATAATAAAGTAATGATTAAATTAATTAAGTTGCTCCTCTCGCCGTTCGAAACAAATCACACCGTTTACAAAGTCTCTCGGTCGTCTAGGTATTTCAAAATTCACTACCTAAGATATCGGCAGAAACAAAGTCGCTATTTTTCGTGTTCTATGAACTCTCGCAGTTCGTTTTCTATTTCCTTCTTCCTTGTCGACGAAAAAAAAGGAGAAAAAAAAGCAAAAAAAAAAAAGAAAAAAAAGAAAGCGTACGAAAAACACGATTTCGTACCATCGGATGGTTCATTCAGTTTCGTTTGGGAACTTCTCTTTTAGACCTTTTCTTTAAGAAAGAGAGAGAATTCAAAGTTCTTCATCGACGGATCAAAAGTCGTTTGAGGCACGTCTCGATAAGATTGTCCTATTTTTCATGGCTGTCGTTCGAACTTCTCGAGTATCTGCTCAAACCTGAGAGAAGCCTTCCAGCGGGTATTTCAATAATCCTCTCGTCCCATGCATGTTGCAAAAGTGAATTGCTTCGAGAGAAATGCTCAGCCCTCTCTTTGCATACGAGCATTTATTCCCGAGAAACTGTCATCGCGAAAGAGACGCATCTGAAAACTTCCCTCTCCATTTTTTCCTCTCACCCGCTACGTCTTTCTTTCTTCGCTTCCCTCTCCCTTTGGTAGGAAAAAGATAGAGAAAGTAAGTTTCAAAAGTTGTCGCATTTGTTTGATACGCGAAACGCTGACCTGTAAGCACGTTGTCTTCGTTGGTTACAAGCCAACAGCCGTTTGGTAAACGAGATACGAGTCTGACTGATCGCCCCATTTCCCTTGCGCTTTCATCGATCATTTTTGGCGAACAGTCAAATGCATGAAACATCTCCCGGTATAATAATAATCTACGTGATTATCCATCTAATCGCTCGGAAAATTATTTATTTCATTCGTAATTAATTTTTAGAAATTCGTTGAAATCTATCCTAAGCTCTCCTTTTTACTGATACTTGATGCATTTCTCACTTCGTTCTTTATTTATTGGTCTTCAATATCTCAACATATTTTATATACTAAAATGTGTATATCTTATCAAAAATATATCGTTTCCTTTTTTTCATCGACAGTTATTTTCTTTGTAATTTGATCGCTTCCTACCGGGAAGCTTAAGAATAATTTACGCATTAAGATTTTCAATACAGACGAGCAAAAATTTAAGTCACGCTTTCATTATAAGTTTCGCGACGAAAACTTTCTCGGGGTGCAAATATTCGTATGCAAAGTGCAAATTTTTCAATTGTCGGATCAAAACTCGATTCATATCGAGTTCGATAAAATTGATATAAAAATTATTTTTCCTCCTTTATTGGAGGAGTTCTTTATCGAAGATTAGCTGGAAAGATTCTTCCGATTTCAGATCTCTTTCATACGTCCATTTAAGTGTATTCCTACATTAAACATTTTTCAATATCAGTTTTATTCAAAGAACTATCAGATTCGTTTTGTATTGCGATCTCTGATCAAAGAATTTCCTATTTTTTACTTATCACCTTTCACCGCCCGATACACTCAAACACCCATTAAATTAACCAAAATCTGACCAATTTAATATCGATCAGAAAATACTTGATCAAATCTACGAAATTTATCGCCTCTAACTTCACACATTCAAACCCCCTCGCCCCATACAATCTCAACCGTATCATTTGATTTGAATTCGGCAAGCACGAACGACAGGTTAGAAAATAAAATTAGAAGGCCTCGAGTTTCATCTTCGGCGATGAATTTGATAAAAACGATAGCTTTCTGCCAACGCGCGTACAGAAAGTTCGATCGAAATGTATGTATGCGTGTATATATATCTATATATGTTTATGTATATATATAAAATTTTTTTAACGTGTTTTTTTAACCTTGGTGCGTGCGATTCCCCCGGGGATGATTTTGTATTTCCTCTGAGTTTCGTCGTAGTTTCGTGAAATCGCAATGTCCTGGCCTGGTGATCAACGTCCGACCGAATGTACTCGATGATCATGCTATTGTCCATTCTTCCGTCTCGCGGACGAGCTACAGGGTTCTCGCGTTTTATCACAGTCAGTAGCCCTTGATGTAGGTGGCGATGTGTTTCTTCTCCTCCTCCGAGAGGCCGTTCTTCAGCGTTCTACGCACTGTGAATCATGCAATTGGCATTTAATTTTAGATGGGGATGGCACTGTTGAGGAGAGATTAGTCGAAATCTAGGTGCAGGAGATTTCGAATTTTCGAACATTTCGTGTATCGCACTTTTGTAAAGAACACTTCAAGTTTTTAATCTTTCAAATGAATTAGTTGAACATATTGTTAGTCTAAAATATTCGAATGTTTCATATTGCAATTGTTTCTATACGAGAAATATTTCAATGTTTGAAAAAAGTTTTAGTGTTTCTATCATTTTTCACCTGTTCTAGCGTCTAATATTTCTACAGTATTAAGTACAATGATCAAATATTTCATGCTCATGCAAGTCATTTTTCCTGCTTAAAATATAACATACTTTTGTATATTTAAACAATTTTTGTTTCAATGCTATTTTCGTGTCTTGATTGGTGGACATCTAAATTAGGAGAATGACAAAAAAATTAGAACATTTTAATACCTTACCATTCCAATATTTTTAGTATGAAACAAATGAATAAAAATTTTTTGTTTCAATGCTATTTTCGTGTCTTGATTGGTGGACATCTAAATTAGGAGAATGACAAAAAAATTAGAACATTTTAATACCTTACCATTCCAATATTTTTAGTATGAAACAAATGAATAAAAAATTCTATATATTTCAGAGTGAATAAAATTTTTTTTTCTTTTTTTTTTGTAAGAGATTTTTACACGAAATGTTCGTCGGTCCAATATATTAAAATTATCGTTTGTGCTGTACAAATCACACAGAATGAAATCATTCCAAAATAACTTTGCATGCGATAAAACCAAAGACACAAGTAGCAGTTAAGGATAACATTTTGCCATTATTTACATCGTTGGTCGAAAATATTCCAAGGTTTGTCGAAGGTTCTGCCTTGGTAAGTTTTTATCGATGATCCTATCTCGCTGGTTTATTTGAAGTAGCTTGCATGACACAAGCGCTTAATAAAACAAATGGCTGGTTATTAATGATATCTACGTGTCTCTGATAACGGCACGCTAAACTACTAACATTGTAAAAATAATTACACGTTCATTTAACGCACGCAAATATATGTGCTATTATATGAATAAGCGATAGTAAATCGAAATTATATCGCAGAAATTTTAAGAAAATTTCGTCAATCTCGTAATATCTGCAGAAATTGATCTAAGTGAGAACATTACAGTCACTTGTGTATTGGACAAGAAGAACGTTGCAATTCGCAAAAATCTCTTTACTTTCTTTTTCAATAACAAAAGATATAGAAAACGATATATTTTNGTACGAAGCAAGTTATTACGTATTTGAAAAATATTGTCGAAAAATTTGAAAGGTGCATCAGTTTTAAAAAAATATTTTCAAAAGTCGTAAAAATCACGATATCAACATACTTTCAACTAATTGCCAGTAAAACAAAAAATAAAAAATGAAATAAACATCTCAATTTTAAGAAAATAATATATAAGAACCATTGGAAGAAAATTACAACACAAATGTAGTAAAAACAAAGAAATCGAGAGGAACAAATCACAATGAATCGATAGAATTATATTTTTAAACATCTATGTTACATCTGCAATGAAGCAAATATTTAAAAAATTACTAATTAATAGTTAAATTAATCAATCAAACTATATAAGTAACATAGTTCACATTTTCACAGTTCATATATAAGGTAGTCCATTTAAGTAAGGCCTAAATATATCTTTTCGAATTGTGATAAAAAAATATTTTTTTCCCGTCGTGAATGGTATCGAAAGACCTAAAATTTCTAAGAATTTTGTTTTTAAGCTCATTTTTGTAAAGGACTTTCCAACATCCTTTAATGTTTTTTCACCCTTATGACTATATTCTTTTTTATTACATCGTGTAGCTGGTAAAAAAATTTAAGTATAAATTTTTCATACATTCTGTATACGTAATTTTAATTTTCAACGCGATACGCTTTAACTCTTTGAGTGTTTAGAATATACTAGAATATTGTACAGATGATCTTACGATCAATAATAAAGTATTAAAATTTATTTACTCATTAGAGACTCGAAGAAGATAACATATTACAATATGTCAAAAGACGAATGCATATTTAATTCGTTGTATACCTGTTAAGCTTATAGAATTTCGGTCGTCATCAAGGATCAACATATGGCGTTCGTGTAACTATCGGTTTCGCTTGCTAATCATTTCGCGAAATAATTCCACTTGTGAATTAGGTAACAGACATCGTAGGCGAACCTGAGAGAATATATTACGAAGTCGGCGCTGATACAGTTCTGATTGATCCTTAGCGTACTCGTTGCAAAAGAGAATAATGAATCGTTGGAAAAGGAGATCGCGATGGAGAACGAGGACGTTGCGGCGAGTTTGGAGGTGAATCTTACTCGAAGATGGCGTCCGCGTCCCGATTAATTTCAGACTTTCGTGTTAATTACTTCCCGAACTGATAATTAAATTCNAATTTCAGACTTTCGTGTTAATTACTTCCCGAACTGATAATTAAATTCTAACTGGCTTTATTTATGGGTGATAAACCTTTTAGGAGAACGTAGCGTAGGCTACGAGAGAGAAACGTTTCGATTAGCAAATTTCGAGCCAAGCAGGATCGAATTCCAATTACTTCGTGAAATCACGTGTAACTTCGTGGCTTGAACAACTAATCGATCAAACTTACACAAAGATTTATTTCATTTATTGAATATTATAACGAGTACTTGACTTTATCTTGCATATTATATCAATTTTTATGTAAAAAGGTTTCTTACTTCTACCTATGATCCGTGAATATTGAGATATTTGGTATTTTCACATGTTCGTAAACAACTTTTTAGTTTAATTCTGAAGGATCTGCTTAATTATTTACTCATCGGAGAGAAATTCAAACGGGCGAGCGTGCTTTAACATCGTTCTCTGCCTCTATAAATCGAACACGTCACTGAAAACATCTTCGTCAAGCGCGCCGGTTTGAATTATTCAACATTCCACTGATTTATCACTTTCCCTTTATCCAAATGCGTGACAGAAGTGCGTGCAACGTATGTAATCGTCCAATGGCGACCAAAAGGAGCCACAGAAATAAGAATTCGTTACGTGTATACACTCAGTGTATGTACGTGCGTGTAAATTAAGACATCATTCTTCTGTCGTTTATCTTAATTTATCCTGTCCTTCGAACGAACTTAATTACTCGAACGTAAAATATCCATTTGTGTGTAAGTAATGCCTGAATACAGACATAGTGATAACATACTCAAACTGCTGTACAATTTATTAAATTATAAATGAACAGTGAATATAATTTAAAACCTAGGTAAAAAATATTCCAGAAAGTACTGTGTACCTTATGTTCTGTATTCTGTGCAATATTTATCTGTATCTATGAAATTCTCTGCTGATTAAATTACTGACAATAAAAATTCAACAATTGAGTCAAAGAAATTGAGATAATGTATATATGTGAAAAGTCTCGCAATGCAAAGGACAAAAGAAGTATTTTCTTTTTTTAATACGTATATATTTAAAAAATAATCAAATCTCCAAAAATCCACTGTCTGTTGAATATTATTGATTATGCAGTTGTTGAAATTAATATAATTACTTGCATCAGAAGTGGTTGATATTTCTTGCTAGAAAGAATATCTATATAATGCAATGATAATTAAATTTTGATAATTAAAACTTTCGTGTCTTGCATCAACATTCTGACCAAGTGCTTTACTCTTGATTATTCTCAGAAAAATAATTAACAGCAACATTCTCCTTTGCTTCGAACAGAACTATTAAATAACTAAATATCATTCTTCGATGTGAATTTATTATTCAGAGACGAGAGGTGCATTTGTCAAGATAAAAAATTTGTTCGAGATAAATGCACTTAGCTTCTGTAATTTCTCTATAATCCAAAGAAACCTGCGCCACAAGAGCGTAAGTGTAACACACGGTGGTCGAACATTTTGCCTAAGCTTTGTATAAATATGTTGTATCTGCCTAAGTCACAGGATTTATTATGAATTTCTCATTAACTTTAGACTTGAAAATATATACCTTTAATACAAGACATGTGATAATTCGATCAACGTAGAGAGAGAACAGCTGCTGAAAGATATATTATTAAAGTATTCACTGACGCATGCAAAATATCTCTAGATATCGAGACATGTTAAGGTCTGTATTTAAATCAGGGGTTGCAAACAGACTGCGGATATGTTTATGTATTTACAAATGTATATAGAAAATTTACAAATGTACAGAACGTATTTTTATGTATTCACGTAACATACGTAGAAAATTTACAAATTCCTAAAAATGTATAAAATGTACATAGGATGCTGATTGTAATATTTCCAAAATATTTAATAAATACTATCACTAATTAACAATATGATACGAACACTATTCGTCGTTTATTTCTGTATCTTCAAATTTTCCAAAAATCCGCAGTCCATTAACTGACTGAAATGTGCCTGGAATCTTCATTCGCATCTAATTTCGCGTGCAGGCCTTCAGATATCTCGATTGAAACAGTTCCATTCGGCATGCCGGGCAAAAAAAAAAAAGAGAAAAGTATCCACCGTCATCGGCGGAGCAAGAAGCAAACGGCGACTAACCGCGAATAAATCACGAGTCTCGCCAAGAGACGTTCCAATCAAAAGATAAAACGTCAACCTTAAAATATTGCGTTCGTGTCGCGCGTATACGTAGACCGCGAGGACATATGCTGCAAGAGACAGGCAGACAAGCGCACGAGCATGCCCAGACAGGAAGAAGCAAGACAGACAAAGAGAAAGAGAGAGAGAGAGAAGCATTCCACAGTTGAAAAAGAAAAGAGACAACGGAAAGAACGGGACATGTATTACACACGGACGTAGTATGAAAAACAGGAGAAAAAGGAAAAGAAGAAAAAAAGAAGAGGAAGAAAGTTGCGTTTAATCGAAAAAACCAGCGAACCTTCTTCGCGTCGGTCACGATCAGTAACCCCCTTCAGGGTTGGTACCCTTCTGGCGTGGTGTTGTTCTCCCGGGTGCGCGACCGCTTCACTGTCAGACAGAAAAAAAGAGAAAGGGAAGAAGGCTAGGCCACCCCGTTAGCAACCGCCACCAGTTTACGTGTTCATACATGGACGCACGTATTTTGCACACATACAAATATATATGGGGCATTTATACGTTCGTACACAACGTGTTATGTTGAACTTACCTAGCGAAAATCGTAAGTGAAAAAACGTGATGAACAATTTTTTGAAATTTAAGAATCAATTGCATGTTATTAAACATTGCAGTGCATTACTACGTTTTATGGTCAAATATGTGTTGAACGTTCCAAGGTTGATTCTTCACTCGATTACTCAATTCGTCACGACGTACGAAATTAAGAGATAAATTTATCGTGTTCTTCTCGCGTGTTTCTTAGGAAATATTTTTGTGACTCATGTTTTTATGTAGAAACTTCAAGAATCTTTAAATATGCTTTTTGCAAGGTTACTTGTCTACAGTTCCTCGTGGTAATATTGTTTAAATATTATTAATCAAACGACTCGTAAGTCGTTCTAAATAATTTTTAACTATCCTTTAAGAAGAGACAACAAACGTAGAAGCAAGTCGTTTTGTAAAATAACGAAAGATATTTTCTTTCGGTGAATTTCGCCCGAAACTTCTCACCCCGTTAGCATTTGCGTGTACGCATAAGTACGTGTGTACGTGTAGCCAAGCCACCAACCACCACCACACCCCTCGCTACGCCACCTTAAACTGGATAATTCGGAACAAAGGGGAGGAAATGAGGAAGAAAAGAGGAAACGAGGATAGAGGTTTTCCCGGGTATAAAGCACACCTCCTGAATTATTTGTACGCATGCTAACCCAACGGCAATTGTTATTTTCCCTCAACGCCACCGGATTCCCTTTTTCCACCCTTCTTGCGTCAATCGGACCCTCTTTCTCTTAGCTTATTACATCATTTGCTTCATTTAACCTTGATCGCCATCGAATTTTTTTACATCTCAATCTTAACTTTTCGAAATAAAAATACATCGTACACCATTTCGATAATTTCAATAATTACGTCTGAAATTATTTTCATTGCATTAAATCCGTTTCATTTCAATTTTTAAGATGTCTTAAGTAAGAAAGATCAAGAAATGAAAATAATTAGCTGTGTAGAGATTTGTGTTGCGTTGCATTTGATTAGAAATTTTCTTGATGGACGTTATTAATCTTTAAATGTTTCATTCAAGTAAAATTTCTGTCTGCAGTACTTTCTCTCTGTGAAAATTTGTATCCCAAGAAATTACACTGCGAATTCTTACGTACGTATATTTATGAAAAATTCAAAGAGTTGCACAGAACACGTATGGTATTAAAATACATTATTATTTTATTACGATATTTAGCAGATGAGACAAATTTCTACTCAAATTCCATTTCCTTTGTATTTTATATACATAAGAATATAGAAATTCGCAGTCTATAGATAATTTTTTCGAGATACTCCTTGATATTAGAGAAACGTAAATTGATCGAAAATTATCAAAAGAACGCAGCACTATTAATAATTTAACATATAAAAACTACTCCTAACAAATCGACTTTTAATACAACATCGTTTCTTACATGATTTTGCAATTTTCCGTGTCTTGCGGGCCAGATGGAGAAAATCAACACGGGAAATATATTCGCTAATGCATGTTTCTTTCGTACAACGAGGTTGTGGCTTTTTATATTGTACGAGACGTAACGCAGAAAGCTTTGCAAGCTTTGTAGCTTAACGTAGCAACTGTGGTGTGAATTCTAATGACTACAGCTTTTTAACTACTTTCCGTAAGAACTTACCATCATTGTTATTAAATTCTCCAATTTAGAAACTGGGAATTATTTTTAAATCGTACTGTTTCCTTGCTTTTTACCTTCATTTTATATTCCTCCTTTACTACTTTCTTGTATCTTTCCTTCGTGAAGTATTATATTTATGGCACGAGAAGCTATAACTTTTAAAGTCTTTATAGTTTCATGGAGTGATATTATTACTCTCTTTTAGTTTATATACTATTACTCTCTATTAGTCTCTTCAGTCTGGAAAATTATTTTCCAATGGCGTTATTCCTTCCTCATACGTATTCTGCGAAATTACATTTATATTATATTTCTATTCTCTTAAATATTCCCTTACTTTATTCTCTTCCTTTTCTCAAAGTAAAACATTATTCTGATATGATGTGTGAATTCTATGAAGCTCTATTTATTAATTTACTAATTTTTTTTTAAGCTTTTTCCCTGAACTCCATTCAATTTAAGAGCTGACAATTATTTCACGAAACAATTATGTAGTCTACGAAATTATACTTTGCATATCAATTTTCTAGCTATTATACACGTGTATCGTAAAATTAAATAATATTTATTTGTTTTTAACAAAGATTATTATCTCAACAACTTTTGTTTCTGTTTTTCCTACATTCGTGTCAAGTACAATCGAGATAACGATAACGATTAAACATAAAATTAATTGATAAAAGAATTTTCCAACGGAGCTATGTAACATCTATATTTCAACAATATGTAACAATACTACGATATTCTATCAACAGTTTAAATTTCAGAAACACGTACATTTCATCTCCCGTCCGACAGACTCTCAGCTAGGCAATCTATAAATGCGACTCAAGTACAGGACGACACTTTCCACTGAAATGTTTGTCACTTTTTTCCCCGAGAGATGGACGAGTAAATATTTGCAGAAATTCAAACGAGAGAAAAAAAAAAGTATTCGTAACTGTGCGAGTCTCTAGGAGTTACACAATGGAGAAAAAAAGAGAGAGAAAGAGAAAAAAAAATTACCACGCATTACCACGATAGTGATAAATCCTAGCCTTATTATGAGTGGCACGAACCAGATGCATTTTCCCATCGATCGCTCGAAACGACGCGTGGCATAGGAATTGAAATCGTAGCCTATTTGCTTTCCTCCCGTATATACTTTTCACAGAAAGCACGCTCTACGAACTTTCCTTTGTGAACGCGGCTCGTACGCGTATCCCCGTACGTGTATCGTGCTCTTTTTTCTTCCTTTCCTTTTTCCTTCTTTTTTTTCTATTTTTCTGCGGTTCGCATGCAATGTTTAATCGTTATCTTCTATCCTTTTGCACCCTCGTGGAACGCGCAGCAATGCCTCGTTATACGATGCAGAGAACGTTCATACGTCTCGTTACAAAAAAANTCATACGTCTCGTTAAAAAAAAAAAAAAAAAAAGGAAAGAAAAAAATTCACTGTGTTTTCGACTAAAAGGCAGCGAGCATCTCTCACATTTATTAATCAAACGCTCTGTGACACGCTTTGACTCGCGATACGCTAACAATAATTGAAACTTCTTTATGGGGAAGGAGGAAAAAGAGGGTCAAAATGGAGTTATATTTTTTTTATGCACTAGCTGACCGACGTTGCGCGGATTTTTTTTTTCGATCTCTCTGTTTCATATCAGTGAATCTAGTGTTACGTGGTTTAATTCTTTGTATTCCACCACGGTGGTGTTGTAGAAAAATTGATAGCGTGAATGTTTTTTTTTTTGATGTATTTTTTTTTTTAATTCATCTTTCTCCAGTGATAAGAGACAATGTGAAAAGAATAAAGGTGTATTGGCATCACTGTGGGGATATATTATTGCAAGACGAACTGAATTAATTGTTTAGGTTTTATTTAATTAATTACTTAGCAATTGTGAAAAATGAATTAATTATTTAGTAATTATTCAAGTACAAAGGAGTTTTATAATATACGTCCTTCTTTTTGAAACGAAACTACAATTGAGAATTAATGGTGAATAAGAAATTATATTTAAGACTGAATTAAATTAATTACATCATGAACGAATTGATACACGATCCATTTCAAAATTTTTGAAATTTTTAATTTCAAAAAGCTGAAAGTTGAATATTATTGTAAAAAATGAATATAACTGAAAAAAACAGTCTCCTTGTAAACAAACTAATCTCTGCATAATCACACGATGAAAACAAAATCGTTCTCACAAAGTGTGTGTAAAAAAAAAAGTGAAATATTAATTTGTACAGTGATTTTTCAAAATGTCGATATTTCAATACGAACATAATAACGGGGGATTGAAAAAATTGCTTGAAAAATCGCTGGGAATGGTATTTCACCGGCGTCATTCGAACACAAGCGTTAAAAGGAAGTCGAATATACCTCCGGTGTTCGTACACACGAAGTTTCATAAAAATCGAGAACATCGAAAACTGATTCCGGCGGCCGAGTTTGGGGGGGGGGGGGGGGGGGGGGGGGG
>NIPQ01092690.1:30456-62179 GCA_002806875.1 Lepidotrigona ventralis hoosana
TAGTTTGACTTAATTGCTTTTTTTTTTTTTTTAAGTATTACATATCTTTATTGTGTTCCTAAATATTCTTCAAATTGGATCATCATTCTGCATAAATGTAATATTTTTCCACAAAACGCTGTTCTCTTTTTTCTACAATTTCACCAAAACGTTTCCACGTTTTATTTTCCCAAGTATTATCTTTTCGTTTAATCTTCTCTTTGTTTTGACAAATGGAACACTTCAAATTTTGAACAACCATTAATTTTACAAATATTACTATAAATTACATAAAATAAAGGCAAACAACAAACTCACGCGAGAGAATTGCACGCGGCATATAAAACTAGAGAGAGAGAGAGAGAGAGAAAGAGAGAAAGAGAGTGAGATTTTGGACGGTAGTGTACGAAAAGAATCCGGCGGTGGATTTTTCAAATACGTTGATACGTTCGACTATGAAAACGTCGCTGGTGGGACCATCACGCCCCGCGTGCCGTGTGTTTCCGAAACTGTGAATGGCCGCAATATAAAATGCAAATGACACTTTCGACCAAGCTGGGAAGGGCGTCTCATTTTCGTGAAAGGCCGTTTAAAAAAAACTGCCACCGCAGATGTTGCTCGAAAAACTTGCGTGTGAAAACTACGCGACCTGCACGGCCGTGGAAACTTTGTCGTCGCTCGGATTATTTATTCCCTTTTGGTTGGGAAACGGGCCAGTTTCACTCGAACTTCACAAACAATTTCTTCGAGTATCTTTTCCTACTTGATGGATATATAGTGGCNTTTCTTCGAGTATCTTTTCCTACTTGATGGATATATAGTGGCTCATGAAAGTATATGGAAGTATTCGTAGATAGCTTTTGTCAATATATCGCCTCGTACACTATTACTAGATTTTCTACTAGAGAGTTCACGGTCATTGAATGAGGAAACTTTCAATGTTTCGTAACTTTCGTTTCTAGTAAGATTGAAGATACGAACGTTTGGTTACAAGTCTCATTAATTATTAAAATATTATGTACGTGTATTACGATACGTGATATTTTGTTATTTATCTATACTACTGAGAGCGACAGAATTATTGTTCACGAGTGATTGGCCACTTGAGCGGATATTTGTGCTAAATTGTCAGTTACGAGGGATAAATGATTGAAAGAAGGAGGTTGCATTTTGCATTTATATAACGTGTACATACACAGATATGTGTATTTTAATAATCAATAAACTTTATTAATAAACTGCGTCCAGACTCTTCAATTTTACTTCAAAAAGCTCGTAAAATGTTGAAAACTGTAATCCTGATTTAACGATCGGGGATTGTACCGTACTGTGTAATTTGTAAACGTAACACTTTCGGCCAATTACGCGTTATTTCTTCTGCGGTATAGGCGAGCGGTTATAGATCCAATCCATCCAGATTGATAGATGCAGTTCCCGATGTAATTCAAAATTAAACTTGATCTTTCGATTTTTCCAAAAGTTAGCACGTATGTACAGAACGCGAGCTCGAAAGGGAAGATGAAGGAAGATCGGTGCCAGTAAGGTGCTCGAAGAAGAATGAACTAACGATCGAAGTCTGTGTTAACGTAAACGTTATCTTCGATCGCCGGGCGTTTCGAAGTTCGCCTCCGGACTTCCGCTTGCAGATCGATGCGCGTTTCCCGCGAGTCTTTATTTATGGGCCGATCGTACCGGATCGTTTCAAACGAATCCACTGTTCGAGGACTCCATTTGCAGGCGTATAAATTATTCCACGGATGAAATACGAATAACGCTGGCGTTAACATTTTCAGCGATCGATTTCGCTGCTGTTTTCACTTCGACCTGTCAATATCCATCCGAGACGCTTTCGAAGAATTAAAAGCTTCGCATCTCACGACGAGTTTATTTGATCCCGCTGGCAGGCAACTATTTCGCCCGCGATATTATGACGTTCCGATAGCTGAAACTGAAATTAACAGCGATACTCTCAGCGAAGAGAAAAAGAAAGTTGAAGAGCGCTCGTTCTCTTTTAGAAACTCATTCTTTGGGTAAAAGTTGTAAAATTGTTCAATTACGTCAAATTAAATTAAATACGTAAAAGACATTTATAACACGAATATCTTCGAAAATTTCAACAAATTCGAAACTCGAATTCATTTGGATTTAATAGCGTGTTTACTTTGAAATTCGCGATGAAAAGAGTCGGAATGACAAATGACGCGATCTCGAGCGTCTCGTCTGTGTGGCCGAATCGCCGCAGATTAATCGCCGGCCGCGTTTCCAGAAATCACTTTCCGAACTCGCCAATTATTTATCAGCAAACAACGGTTGATCGTATCGAGATCTGCGTTCCCCGCCGGACAACACCGAATCTCCGGGAGAGAACGCTTCTCAAATCCGAGCAGCGATTAATCAATCCGGCCGGCAAATCGAGCTGATGAAAAATGAATTCTCACCACGGAAGATTTCCGATCGATGAACCTGCCCATTGAACCTTCCGCTCAATCGAACGCTCGTAGACAACTTTAGAAATCGCCTGACATCTACCTCCGTAACTCCGTGATAATGACGAACACGTAGTTCGATGACGATCGCAATGCTTCGTGAGGAAGTTTAAGAGCAACACGTGGAACGAAAGCAACGACAATGTAGACGAGCTTCGAAAAGAAATGCAAAGATAACTATCGCAGAAGTGCACGTAATTAACGTGCAACTCTATATTAATATTTTTCGATGGAACTTTGGAACAATGTAATGAAAATTGGTTTATAAATGAGAAATTATATCAATGTTACTCAGAATTATTCAGAGAAAAATCAAAGAAATATTGATTACTCTGTCTAGTGTCTTGAAAAAAATATTTTTTAAAATGAACTACACACATACATATACAAGTGGAAATAGTAATAATCAGTTCTATTTATATAACAACGCATCTACAACTCGCGAAAAATTGGAATTACTCGAGCAAAAGCTCGAACATAAAAGAAATTATATATTGCCGAAGCTGTTTCGATTATAACACGAATATAGTTTATCGCAATAATCATAATTCACAAATGTGAAAGTGAAGCATTCATTATACAAGTTGATGACACAACTCGGTCGATCGAAAGCAATTTACCTGATTCTCAAGAAAATTCTATTACAACATATGATGCTCGGAAAAATTAGAGAAAAATTCAATTCCCCAGATTCGGCACGTTTAATTCAAAATCCATAACAGAGAGCGAGTCGAACAACGCCCATTATTTACACATTATTTGTACAAACGTCAATACTTCTCAATGAATCTCTGAGAAGATACGCCTCGTAAAAGGAGTCCTCGAATAGATTGGCCCATAAATACGCCCAGGCGAACACGCGGGAAATGAATTAGCGAGAAGACGATCGATCTTTTCAAGAAAGAACCGCGGACAGATCGATCAGCGCGGAAGCAGGGAGGGCAGGTGCAGGGTGCGGGGATCACACTTACAAGACTTACGATCGGCGTGTCTGGTCCTCTTGCGCTCCCTTGGCGTTGTTCTCGTTGCCGGCGTCTTCGTCGCTGTTTTCACCAACGATTCCAGCAACTCGTCATCACCGTCGGTCAAGTTCCCGTTGGTGTTCTCGTCCCGAAGCAACGGGCCCAGCGACGTCCGACCTGAAACACAAACATTTCGTTCATGAAGCTTTGTTGCAACTCGAGTATTACGAACTTCGAACGATATCTCACGCGGGAACTCGAATTTTGACGTACATACACGTATCATTGAATTGCGAATTTTTATGCAAAAGTGCATATGGAATATCGAATTCGACAATGTTTAATCAATAAAACGAAATCTCTGCCTTTTACTTTTCAAAAATTTATGAAATTGCGTAAGAATTCGCAGTTTAATCATTGTCAATTATATGGTGAAATATAATTATAACAATGAGAAATATTGATAGTTTATAAAACTATCTGTTATAAGTTTAATATTTACTTAAAGAAATCTAAATTGATACGATATTTTAATGAAATAATTAATAAGATAGACAAGGTTAATTAAGTAGCGGAAAAAGAACGAAAAAAGTATGGAAGAATTTATCCTGTATAAATTAATATATATTTGTACGATGATTGGAAGCAACTTATATATTTCGTCTAATTTGTAAATTCATTCAACAAGTCATTTTTTTTTTTTCTCTTCAATAAGTGATTTCGATGATAATACATAATATTGTGCGAAAATGTATTTATTCTGCATTCATTACGTGAACTTCATATACACAGAGCAGAAAATTTAACGAAACGACTCTTAGATAATGAACATTTCAATTTAGAAGTAATTTGGTTGAAAGAAGGGTTAATATTAACGGCGTGACAATTTCACCGGGAAGAATGAATTCTCATTATCTCTAAAGATGAAAATTAATTACTAAAAGATTCTTCATAATTAGTCGTGTGTAATCGCTCCGTTACTTAGAAATATTCGGCATTAGCACGCGCGATGAACTTCCGATAGTAAGAAAGTTCGCGGCTAAGACTTCAGAGCTGCGAACTACGTCGAATGCAAACTGAGAATAATCCGATTAGACAATGGAATATTTCCGACAAACTTCCCACGATGAAAGATGCATTCCAGGTGAATGTGTCGCCACGTGGAAAATAACATCATCGAAATGAAACTGTCTGTTTATGCGCACAGTCGCAAAGAATACTGATGATTTATCCAGGAATCGACGAGATAGCTTCGTTCGTTGAAAATAGCAGTAGTGCACGAAGCTTTATAGAAATCAAACTAATCAATTATTCTAACAATTTCTCTCTGACCGATAATTCTCAAAAGAAGATAAATCTCGAGAATATGGAATAAACAATAATCAATTTTAAAATATTTTTAAAAAAAGACAGTAAAATTCTTTTGCAAAGTTTATAAAGTTTTTAATGAAATAATTCTCCGATTAATTCAAGATATATTTGTAAAAAAATATAATAAATGCAGTCTTCTCTTTATCAAAAAGTTGATAAAGATTTTCTCTCGTCGTGAGTCGCCATAATTTCATGTTTGTACTACTTCTACCTCTAAATTTTTGTGCAATACATGCATGTATAAATAATGAAAGAGATGTGTGACAATTAAGGCAATAGAAACTTGCAAGATATCCAAATGTGCAAGTTAAAATATAGAGAATAACAACAGTTCTAAACATTCAAATAAATTTGATAAAGTAACTTCTTGAAATGTTGAATATAAATCCCGTTGTAACTTGAAATTTGAAAATTGCAAAAATTAAATCATACTTGAAAAAAAAAGAAATCTGTGCAACGTGGTTTAAAAATTCGACAATCGGCGATGTTAATATTAAATTGAAAAGTATCTTGACGCCATTGCAAGAGTCTGCGCAGCAAGATTTCTACAAACGTGCCCTCACAATGGCGCCACCCATTGAAACTCGAAACACAAAAATATTACACGTCAGACCCCTCGAATCTCCTCTATCATTAACAATTCCCGACACACATTTTCGCGGAGCATTGTGCCGCGACGTTTACTCGAGTTCTGGCCGGCACAAGGTAGAATGGGCGGGCCATTCTTCTTTCGTAGCGGCTCGTCGGTCAACTCTTGGCGGCGCACAGTCTTTATACTGCCCCCGGTCCACGAGAGAGGCAGAGAAACTTCGGAACCGTCAAAAGCACGGTGAGTTCCTTTGAGAGCTTCTTTGAAACTCGGCTGAAAGAAGCTTCCATTGGCGGTCTCGCCGGCTGTGTAAATCCGACGCGAAGGTGGCGCACGAGAGAAGAACGAGAGTAAAGAACGAGAGATGAGAAAGCAGTGGGAATTTCCATGGACCAGGGCCAAAGGGCCAAGTTTTGCGACGTGGTCAAACCGGCACTCAATGTCACAGGCTAGTGTGGCGCACGAGAGAAGAACGAGAGTAAAGAACGAGAGATGAGAAAGCAGTGGGAATTTCCATGGACCAGGGCCAAAGGGCCAAGTTTTGCGACGTGGTCAAACCGGCACTCAATGTCACAGGCTAGTGGACTTTCGTAGTTCCATTTATTGGCGGGAAGGTTAAACGACTTTGACTTTGCGACTGTTCAACTGGAGGAAACTATCTACGATCCTCGAGAAACTGCTCTCGAAGTCACGCGAAAGTCTTTTTCCAATTAGATCTTTGTATATAAAGTGTACAAGTGTATAGCATACGTCGTGAAAGAAGCTTTTACATACACCTTTTTTTGGGGGGTCATTAGAATCACTTACAACATCAGATGATTTAATCTTCGACAAATAAATTGAATTTTAAAAAAACCAACGATTGAGATAAATGAATTATTAAAGTATACAAATAAGTACGTAGATTTTAAAATAAATACTCTTGACTAATAAGGAAATAAGATGTCGTGTACAGTAATCTGTTAATACGTGCGATACTATATTAATTAATAAAATTTTCTTCAAACTCTTTNATACAATTTTATTATGTATATATATAATACAAATTTTATTTATACATTTTACTTACTAAAATACGCTTATTAAAAATGACCAATTTACGATTTTTGTAATTTTAGAAATTCGATAGGTGTAATAGGTAGTTCTTGTGATTCAACGAATTTGAAGTGTACGATTTTCTCCTGAATTTGTATATTTGCAACAATAACGCATTATTGATAATATTCTAATATTAGAAGATCCGAAAATGACATATGAATCTGTCTTTATCTAGTTTTCTAAAGACAACTCCTGTGAAAAATTATTCTTTTCGAATCAACAGTCAATACTCTTATGAATTAATATAAATTCTATACCACGTTAATGAGATTTCCCAAATAAAAAGATTAATCGTTCATCCACAAACACTCGAAGTGCAAATTAGCATTGTAAGTAGAATGCTTCATATTTATCCGCAATTACCGGATGAAATAAATTACCATTTGTCGTAAAATTTATAAACACAGAACCATTCGTACAGTTTTACGTCCTTCGCCAGCTAGATCGCTTCTCAACGCTATTAATTCCCCCATTACGTCGAAGGCGTAACGAGCTCGCGTACAATTTTACAAGTCACGCGCGGCATGCAACAGATTTCTCTATCTGCGTGCGTGCAAACGAAATTAGTTGCTTGTTCTTTCGCTTGTGCTCGGCGAAAGACAAAGAAAAAAACACAAAAGAAAAATTTAGAAAAAGGAAAAATGTGAAAACGTTTTGCAATGATTTCTCGCTCTCTTTGATCGCGAGCGCAACACGCGACGGATTATTGTGTTTTATTGCCTCGTTTGGTATTCCATGGTTTCGCGGAGCCAGACGTCGCGTAATGTAGAAATATGAAACTTGTCGGTGGCATTGGTGGATATTAGAACGCTTCGATCAATGAACAACGCCGCGCGCAGAGAACAGGATTTATGTTGCGAATTGCGCTTTGATGCTCGATGGAAGAACGAATCGTGCAGACGTTCAACGCGTCGTACATCGTTCTGGGGCACACGATATCCTCCTCGACGGATGATAAATATAATACCGGAAATTGCAAAAGTTTTTTCCCCTCGGTTATTTGTTCCTTTGTTTTTCAGCGTTCGTTCCGTAAATACGAAGTTGCACGTAAATATGTTTGTTGTTCTGGTACGTCGTATAAATAATAGTCGTGCATCGTTTTATTCATTGGTTTTTTTCGACCATTTTATGTAAGCATTAGTTACCATAACTTGCTACATAATGTCAGGTGTAAAGTATTTATTAATCTTCAGTTCAAAGAATTGAAATTGAAAAAGACTTTAGATTTTATTTTTTAAACGCACCACGCATACGCGCGTATTCCCTAAAATAAATCACAAGATATTCACGAATATGTAAAGATTCGGCTGCTTGGAAACACGAATTGTCACTGCACGAAATGAAACAAGTAACTGGTTTAAAGGAGCAACAGTTACCCAACACTTCGAACATCGAGCCTGCTCAAAGATCGCAAACATCCGAAGAGAAATAATCGAAAAGTAAATAAAAGCGCGTGTATCCAGTCGAAGAGAACGAGAGCGAGAACGAGTTCAGAGATAAAGAAAAAGAAGAAGAAGAAGAAGAAGAAGAAAAAGAAGAAGAAGCAAGAAAGGCAAGCAACAATAGAAAGGAAACTCACCATCTTTCCTCTGTCTTCTCCATGGCAGAGTGCCGTGAATACTCTCGACGTCGGAGATATCGCTTCCGAGCAGTTGTCTCAGCTCCGCGTCCGCGCGATCCTCCTTCGTCCTGAATTTACCAACCTGTAACAATGGTAACGGATCAGAGGAGACGTCGAATTTTCACGTGATCAGACTAAGATCGGTCAAAGAAAAAAAAAAAAAAAAAAAAAAAAANCGAAAGATTTTCAGCGGCCACCGCGTCGCATTGCTCCAACAAAAATACGTGTACCGAGGGGGGGGGGGAGAGAGAGAGGAGGTCCGAGGCATCGCTTGTAACTCACCTCTGTGATCATCTTTCCCCTGGTCTTATTTCTTTCACGGTGATTGGCTTTTTTCTCCAGCTGCTGTATCACCCGTTCCCGGGTGGTTCGGTACTCGAGCGCGAACTCGGACACGATCCGGCAGAATTCGTTCGGCTTCGTGTCTTGCACCCTGTGCAGCGGTATACCCAGCCAGAGGATGAATTTGTGGAATCGATTTATGATCCGCCTGTGCACGATGCCCAGCACGATTATCCTCTCGGCGCAGTCCGCCAGGAAGTCGGACATTCTGCTTCGACAAAAGAGCATCCACAAGTCGGAGATTAATACCAACGTGTTATAATATAAGTAACTCGCATACTTGATATATAAGGTGAGATAAGGATTTCTTTTCTTTTTTTTTTACTTTAGTAGTGATTTACGGGGAACATAGTGATCGTGATAGTTTGAATGGATTTGGTGAAATTGACGATGTATGGCAATGGAAGGGTTCCGGTCGATATATCGCACTGTGAAAATGGTTTATAGTATTGTACATAGATAGGAGGTAAATGTGATTCTGGATAGTTTCATAAAATGGAATTATAGGTTCAACAAGAATTGAATTGATAAGAATGGTAAGAAAGTGTGTAGTATAAAAGTTGTAAATTGTCGTGCATATACATAGACAATTTTTCACTTCTATTTTTGTAATATTTGTTCATCTTTATCCATTGAAAATATTATAAAAATTGTAGCCAAAATATATATATATATATATATATATATATATATCAATTTAATAAATATAAAATTTTTTCCTCTAAATGTACCTTGTACTTTATTGCAAATGCAATAAACCTGATAATATTCCATAATTTTTCGTTCCAACTTTCTTTCGTTCTATGAACTTCCAGTTCTATTAGATAATTTTTCATAATTCTCCATTTCCGAATTTTTGATGTTTTTAATCTGAATCGAAATTTATTCCACCGCTTCAAAACACGACGTCAACAATTTCTGTATGCTTCATTTGCGAATCTTTGTCAGAAGAAAAAAAAAAAAAATTGAAACGCGAGAAAAATCTTTCCAACGAGTCATATTGTATTTTGACAGCAGTGAACGTCAAGGTTCGCAGGAAGGCAATCATCAATGGCCATTTTTTACATGCAAACATTTCCATCACTGCAGTGCGTTCGAGAAGACCAGAGGTCCGCATAGACGATCGCTTAAACGAGTTTCGAGCAAAAACGAATTAACCCGGCTCGACATTTAGGCCATCCCGTTACAGTTAATTAACGCAAGGGCCGTGCAAGCCAACATCATTCAGATGTTTCACCGGTAAACATAGTATTATGTATGTACATTTAGAAATTTTATTAGCATTGTAATATGTGAGACACGACTATCATAATTATATTAGCAAAGTTTCAATATATTTGATAAAGAAATTTGATAAAGAAAATGTATAAGAGCAGAAATCAGAAAAAAATTTAAGCAATATTATGTTATAACAATTGGTTAAGACAAAATAATATTTAGTAGTGAAACTTGTATGGTATTTCTTTCAAATTTTTAAAAAAGGAAAACATCTTGAAAAGTATTAAATAAGGAGAATTAATTCACTTGGTTTCACTTAAAGAAAACAGGAAACAGTGAAAAAACAATTGTATAAAACCATCTTTAACAAGACGTAAGAATGTATTATCTCTTGTGTACATTGATGATCATCAAATTGCTACGATGAAATAAAACTTTAAGTATCGAGAAACTTCATGTTTTGAAAATAATTTAAAAAATTCTTTAATCTCCCAAAATCTATAACAATTGCTCCATTTGAAATATCCTTATTTTTAATATTCTATCTTCAGTATACTTTTCCTAGAATTCAATCAATTTTTCAAATAAACTCTTACCTTCTTATCAAATTTATATCCATCCGTACGGACCTACATATTTTCAGTTCTACTTTAATTTTTTGTCTCACCAGCAACGCCAAACTTAATAATCTTAACTAAAAATAAGGAAAATTAAAAAGAGAGAGAGAGAGAGAGAGAGAGAGGAAGAAAGAATTTACCGAATATAACCAACTCAGATAAGGACAAATTCGGTGGGGAGGGATGAACAGATAAAGGCTCTGAAATCCACCGCGAAGTAGAAATGGGATAAGGTGGAATAAAATAACAAAAAAAAAAAGAGAAAAAAGGGAAGAAAGAAAGAAAAAAGCGTAGAGAGAGAAAAGAAGGTTAAAGGGGACCAGCAGGAAGCGGTAGTATAGAAAGGAAGAAATACGCTTCCGGTAATTAATGGTGGTGCCATTTGGAACCGCGCCAACCTTGCTACGGAGGAAAAAACGTCTGTCGCGAATTTATCGAACATCCTTTGGAAATTTCGAAACTTTCGCCGAGCAAACTTCGCTTCTTCCATCGAGGAAATACGAGCCGCCGATATATCGGCACGAATCGAGGCGCGATTGTTCGCCGATATACAATTTCGACTCTTGGTACTTACTTGACTTTCATCATCGTGGAACCGTCGTGTTTCGCGATGAGCTTCAGGTGATCCCAAGATGCCTTGCACTCGCTCTCCAATTTCCCGATGTTCGCCGCGAGCTCGTCGAAGTCGATTTTCGATGCTCTCGTCACCGCGCCGATCTATACAACATTCGTGGACATTTTTTTTTTTCTTTTAGTTTCGAGTACGTACAATGGCTCAGAGAATGCTCAAATTTTAAAATAAGGAATTATGAAGGAGAACACATTTCATGTAAATTATTTTTATTGAAAAACTGCACTGCATTTTTATTGCACTATTATTTATTGCTTTCACTGAAAATTATTTCGGGGACTCTTTAATTTACTCTTTAATAAAAATGATTTAATTCGATTACTTTTTCGAGCGCACTGTATAAAATGGAACCGAGTTTTTTGAATCTCGTATTTTTGATCAAACAAATATACAATTTGGAGGATTCGATGGAAAAGTGGTACGAACGTAATTTAAAAAAAAAAAAAAAGATAAAATGAAACAAGCAGAGAAAACGACGTGTGAAATCCGTGTTTATTTAAAGGATTCTGTTTCGAATTCCTATTCGTATCTATGACAATATTTACGTACGTACGAGAGAGACTATTTATATACACGTGTAAGCACAACACAATGAAATTTTCCACCAGTTCTACGCGCATTTCAACCGAATAAAGAAACGCGAAATGCCAGAATCTACCTACTATCTCGGAAACCACCATCTCCCCGAAATCGCTTCGAAATAACTTAACTTCGGTTAACAGCCAACCGAGCAACAACAAAGATCAATTATAAAATTATTCGCCGCCGGTAATTACACGGTGGAATTCGGAATTCCGCGGGTAACGCTGCAATTTCGCGAAACAGCATTCGCAGCGTTATATATATATATATATATNTATATATATATATATATATATATATATATATATATATATATATATATATATATATATATATATATATATATATATATAATAGTTCATCGGCAAGCCGATGAAGAAGTTGGCCGCAAGTTGAGAGACACAAAGTTCCTGTTTCGCGATTTCGCAAATGTAGGTACCGCGAAATTCGGTTTCTCGCGACCCGAGCGGGGCTAAAGTTTTATCCCGGTTCCTTCAGGCGCCAAGGAAGAGTTAACCTTGCCCGCCTCCCTTTCTCTCACCTCCGAATAGAGATCCGTGGAGTCCGGAAACTTCTCCATCACCATGTGGCAAAGGTGATGAAGTAGCGAGTGCTTGTGAACCGTATCCTTCACTTCAGGTACTTTGGCGAGGTATTCCAGCTGAAAGCCCTTCACCTGAAAAAGGCCGTGGCGACGTTTCAGTATTACGCGACGTGACGCTGTACCCCGGAACAACCCCCTCCCCCGCCGCTGGCTAACTTCTACGTTTCCGGCGCTCGAGCTTTCTCCACCACCCGACGCTTCTGGCCACTTTTGCGTGTAACACGATTGCGGTGAAAAAAAAAGAAGAAGAAATTGATGTCATCCACACTTCCTCAACACGACGAGAATCGCATATTCGATCCCTTTTCTATTTTCTTGCTTTTTACTCTTTCTTCGTTTCAGTTTTATATTTATTTATCTATTCCATCTGAGAAAAATAACGAGTGGAGAAACCTGCATGTTCACGTAGCTTCGTTTTATATTCGTGATATTTCCTTCAGATTTTTCCTAATATATTCAGGATGTAAACATGTTAGGAAAAATCTGATATTACGTGAATTATATTAAATATAATTGTAATTGTCTTTTTTGTCAATTTGTTAGTCGAGTGATACTTTCGCTAGAAATATTTGTATTTATTGAAACTTGATCGAGAGTTAAGGTCAACTTGATGAAAACAGACCAGGACTGATTTTCATTGAATTTTATTCCTTTATTGGTGAATATGTGACTTGACATGCATATCTACAAGGAAAATTCACAAATAGAATCTAAGTAACAAGTCAACTGATAACATTAAAATTTCATACTGATGTATTCTTAATTCAATAAAACTGAACCTGCACGTAATTCCGACTTATTCAATTTTCTGTCTTAATTCCTCTTATCCTTTTCTCAATTATGATCTGCTTAATTAAATTCTTGGCAACGTATCATAGTAGTATATCGAATATATANTTTCATACTGATGTATTCTTAATTCAATAAAACTGAACCTGCACGTAATTCCGACTTATTCAATTTTCTGTCTTAATTCCTCTTATCCTTTTCTCAATTATGATCTGCTTAATTAAATTCTTGGCAACATATTATAGTAGTATATCGAATATATATATATCGGACGTGATTAATTAATTCTAGTAACTGATGGTACTTTACGCGATGGAGAATCAAATAATATTTGTAGAATATTTATGCGGAAAGCCGGGTAGCTTGTTATTGAATAAACCGCGGTTATCCGATAATTTACGCTACAGTGAATTATTTAAATCGTACGCAGTGAAATAAAATGGCGAATCAATTCGAGAGGGCCTCGACTGTAAAGGTAAAGTACGAGTGCGCGTTACCTGGCGACCGACTGCTTGCTAGCACGATAATTAATTTACGATTTTTCGCTTCGCGAGTCAAAGTGTAACTAATCAATGACGAACGTTTGTGACTTGTTTATTCCAGAACCGAGACAGAAAGAGAAAGAGAGAGAAAGAGAGAAAGAGAGAATTCCAGCCCGGTTGGAAAGTGGATTTGTGATCGACTGTGAAATTTTTAAAAGTTCCGATACTGTTCTACTGTACGATATAATTACCGTACATTCGAAAAAAGTTAACGAGCACGGTATATCGTCAGTTAAAAACGTATATCCTTTTCAATCATTTGAACAGAGTACTCTCTCATGCAGCTTATTTGCGCAACTATAATAGCATATTGAATATTTTTATCCGTTTAGAAAATTTGTAGACAAAAAGCACATTAAGCAGAACAATTCTACAAGAATTTTTTTAAAAAATTAGTATAATCACCCTGCAATACTCTGTTATAAAATTTTCGCACTTGTATTAACTGTTATTCGTAACAGACTTTACTACGGAGAATGAAACCATCATCACAGGTTCGCTGCCGTGTACAAAATGGAAATTCAGATAAACGAAATTCTGCCATTTGGCTTCATAAACTGGATAATTAACGAATAAGTAAACCTTCGTTACGAATATTATTTCGCGGCAGAATGTTTGCAATTACCTACTTTCTATGAATTTGCATGCTAATGTTAAACCCTCGATTAAATTCATATTATTTGCGTAACTATGCTTCACATTCGTGCAACGAGTTTCACTCCACTCGCAATTTTTCCCCCCTTTTAATTTGCCACGATTCACGTAAGCGGCAACTTCTGAATGAGCGTGCCGTGCAAAAACACACGCTCGAGAGTGGCCGATAAGAAATGATTTGTGTGCCCACCAAAAGAACCATTATCTTTGATACATTCGAACGAAAGCAAACGGTGACGAGTGGAAGAAAAAAGGAAAAAGATTATCCAAGATCGCGAGGTATTCGTCACGAATATTCGTGCGAATACTCTGTTTCTGCGTTTTATATATCGCATGCCTGGTTATTCTGAACGAACGTAAAAACGATACTGGCTATGGCTAGAAGCGTCGTTTGTCTGTTTTCAAACGATATGTTTTTTCTCTCCCTCTCTCTTTTTTTTTTTTGTTTGTTTGCAGACAGTAGAGCGATGAATTCGCAGAGTTCAATTTATTACTTTTTACATTCAGGTGAACCAATGTGAGGTTTAATAAAATCTGTGAATATGATCGAAAAAAAATATTTGACGATTTACGTTTGCTTTAATTAAAAGTTGAAAGTAATTGCAACACCAAGCAGAGAATGGAATAGAATAAATTCGAGTTGTAAATGGAATGCTCGTGTCAAAAGTACAAGTAATATACTCAATCAGGTATACTAATATATGTACAGTTAATACTTGAACTTTTTTCAAATCCTCGATCAAATATTTTTAACAAATGTCAAACATTTGAGATACTAAACGTAAATAATAAATAATGTTACATTCAAATAATAATAAATAATCAAAACTGAAACTTTGTAAACGTCAGCTCGCTTAAACTGCCTCCACGATAAAGTACATGAGCTCTAAAGGAATAAGATTCAGACAAGTAAACCAATCACGTTTGAGAGAAACATGGCATAGATCCAAGAAAATCGTCCCTTTTTCCAAATCATCGAGTAACGATTACTATCGGACGAAAATGATCGGCACTGATAAGTATCGATTCCGCGCGGACGAGTGACTCCGACTGACGGATTAAGCGGATATCATTTGGCTGGCATTCAATACCTACCTCATTTCCGTTGAGGAATATCCCGATCGAAAGGAGCGTGCTGAGAATCCCGCGGAACGTTTTATTCACTCGCAGGGTCTCCATTCCCTGCTTCAGATCCATCAAAGGGTCCGCAATTTCCTGAAGTCACAAAGGTGGTTCGCGATTATTTCTTTCAAGCCGCGAGTTCCCCGGAACGCCGGCTTGGTTCGTTGTGCTCGTCTGCGGTTCCACTCTCGTGGATTCGTCAAATCGTAAGCTTCTTGTATACGTACATACATATACATATATATATATTTTTTTCTTTTTTTCTCTTTTTTCCGCCGAACGTAACGTGCGAGATTTATATCACGTTGAGAAAGTAAATAAGGTACGCGCGACGCTTATTAAATTCGTAATGGTGTGTGCATTGTGTTTAGAGTGAAGGGTATGAAAAACTGTAGAAAAGAACAAAAAAATTGATCAATTTTAATAGAATTTAGTTACCAGTTACTTGCTAGTCGAACAATTTGTAAAATTCATAGAAACGCAAAAACGCGATGCTTATAGTTGTCATTATAGTTGACATTTATCAGGTGATAATTAGTGCAGCTACTTGATATCATCCCTCCTCTTCGAAAGTAAAATAAAGTAAAATTGCAAGTGTAGAAACGAAAGTTAAAAAAAAAAAATTAAATATTCGTAAACTCTCACGAAGGAATTTTCACGAATTTGAATGAAGACGAATCCATTGTACTTCGACGATCGATCTCACGACATCAAAACCATTTCTACACGATTTTTCTTTGCACAGGCATGCTGCGCGTAAAAAGGGACACGAATACGTCAAACTGTATGTGTCTATCCAGCAGACAGAAAAATCCTCGTTCTGTCGCGGTCAAGGTGTTTTCGCTGGCGCGATTTTCCAAGAAGATTCCCCGCACACATTTGATGCGGCACACGATCGCGTATCGGAATTCGCCGTGTTCTCAGCGAAGAAATCACGCGATTATGCGGCGAACGTTCCCCGCGACTTCCTTCCCCGCATACCTGGCGTTTTTCCTCGTCCTCGCGGTGCCGCGGCACTATCTCCGCAGAATTCCAGACGAGATTCGTGAGAAATAACGGGCCAATTCGAATGCCATTACGCGCATTCGTATTCGACGGTGCTTAATAGAATTTGCATTCGAAATGTCATGCAGTTTCTCACGCAGGTGTGTCTCGTGACTTGATTCGAGGCTAGCCGAGGCTAGTCGATAACCGATCCATATTTCCAAGCGCAGCCTGTCCGTTCGTTAATCATTGCTCGAGCATCTCTTATTACTCCTATCATTAAATTCGAGTGTCTTCGATACGCTAACGAGGTCGCTCGATCTTTTATGGATGTATGCTTGACGATACGAGCGTATGATCGTACGTTTCGAAGTAAATGAATTCGGTAGATAAATTATCGTTATAAGTTTGAAGATCCTCTTTTTTCTCTTGATTTTTTGGATTTACGTTTAAAGAAGATGCAATGAATTAAAAGGAATTTAGATTTTCCATGTAATTATCGGATAATTAAGAAATATATATTTCCAATACAAGTACGAAATGTACGATAAGTAAACATGTAATTAATTGAAGAATTATTATCTTGATCTTCTTGCAATTTTACGATTTCTCGTTACACAGGATATATAATTAGATAACGTGTCAGACAACTTGTGAAATTTTTCTTCCACAAGTTTGATGCTATTATATTACAATTACGACTCGTAAAATTTCATCGACAATACCCATGCAATTACATATTTTACAATTACGACTCGTAAAATTTCATCGACAATACCCATGCAATTACACATTTTACAATTACATCTTAATCCCTTCACTAATAAACGAAATTTATATTGAGAATTCATTTAAATTTGTATGATTACTCATTACTGCTCAATCATACATTAACAAATTTTTTTCTTCTCATCCGTTTGCTTCACAAAATAAATATTTGTACACTATTCCTTTGCACTATTTCATTGTACAAATCGTTCAATCAAGTTCGACACTTTTTTTTTTTTTAAATAAGTTTCACTGTTTGACAGCTGTACAATCTACACTCTGACTATGGAATTAATTTAGACGAAAATTCCCAAAAGCAGAAGAAGCTTCTGGAACCGCGCGAGACAACAAACCATCCAAGTGGCCGTGGAACAACGGTAGAATATACTCACCTTCTCCGAATTCTCAAAGTCCAACTTGAACGCCCAAAGTTTCAGCCTGGCAGGCAACTCCGAAATGGAGGCCAAAGTTAGAAGAAACTGCTCGGCCGATCCCAAAGGTAGGTCAGGATTGGCGGCCTGCGCCTCTTGTATCCTGGACCTCTCCTCCTCGGTTGGCAGCATTGTCAATAATTTCTGTCGCGAGCAGGATTCGGGGACAAAGGATAGGAAACGAACGAAGAAAGAAAGAAAGAAAAAAACAAACAAACAGGAAATTAGAGAAATTAGAAAGAAAAGAAACTATTGAAAACAGAGCATACAGTGTTTCAACACAATCGCTGGGTCCACCGTGAAACCAAGAATCCTGACCTTTACGGCCATAATTTTCCAAAGAGGCAACGAAATCGGGATTCTGACGAATATTTATAATTTCGAGGAAGAAATTAAGAAATTGAAATGGAGAAAAATGTCAAAATATTTTCGACTTGGACATAGAATGTTATATAATAATAATTAGACTGCGGATTTTCATGGATTTGAGATGCTTTCAAGTGCAAATCTGTACAGAGAAATATGTAAAATAACCAATTTTCGGTGTGTAAAAGTAATTTTCAACTCGGGTTCTATCTCCTTTAATTCCACTGTCAAAATGTATGAATATTAATATATATGAGCATGAATAATGCATTTTCTAAAATTTTTAATTCCATTCTCGAAAGAGTGAATAAAAATCCGTAGTCTGGTAACAGCGTCCCTAATTAAATAATAATACTTTTACGAAGAAAATAAGTCACAGCTTGTTCGTGTAACTTTCTTAGCCGTAACTTCGTAAAAATAATATTCTCGCAGTAATAACGTTCCTTCACGGAGAAAATAAGTCGTATTTTATTCGTATAGCTTATTTCCCCGTAACTTCGTAAGAAAGTTCTAAGTTACTCTCATAACAAGGAAGATAGATTATTACGAGGAAAATAAACTCGCCACCGCTATATCAAAAGTATAATTATCGAACTACTCAAGCTACTGCAAACATTCGTCAAGTAAAGGAAATGAGAAAAAAAAGACAAAAAAAAAAGAAGCGAAAATTATACAATCTTACCTCGATACCCTCTCTGTTCATAATAGTCGCGTCCATTTTCAAGATGGCGGTCTTGATAGATCTCGGCGGAGGCAACTTGGTCATCCCGATGTTGATGGCGTTCGAACGTTTGTGGTCCAGCACGATGATCTCCTTGTTCTTGTTCATCTCTTGCTGCTTCTATTCGATGATAAAAAATCAACAAGTTAACAACAACGATAAACAACAACACTCCGTGATACAGCTTTTAAAGGACGCGTGACTGTCACGTTCGAACACTCAACAACAAAACAAAAAAAAAAAAAAAAAAAAAAAAAAGAAAAGAAAGAAAAGGAGTCATGGAACATACTCTCAACACCGTGCACAAATATTTCGAAATAGACAAAAGTGAGAGCGAAAGACACGGATCGTCGGCTGAAATTTTCTATATTAACAATGCGGTGCAGCGCAAATATTTGCCCGCCAAGAAAGGAAGCGGAAGCTCGCACTGGTGGATGGAAATGCGGTGGGAACGTGTTTGCGTTCGCTTGTGGATCAATCGGCGAAATAATAAGAAAAATATCGTGCACCGCCGCCGCCGGAAGTGGGAATTAGTACTACAAGTTCAGAGCAAACATCGGTTACTGTTACAGTTATCGTTGTAAATTACGCGGAGGGGTAAACAAAAGCGAAGCGGAGAGGGTGGAAACGGAGGGAAATCGAAAAATATAATTAGCGGTGAAGTGGCAGATGCGATTGCTATGCCGAGATTAATCACTCGGAATAACCATTCGAAGAAAAAGCCAATTAGCAATTAACAATCCGCGTGGAATTAGAATGGTAAACGCACACGCAACGGATAATGTTGTTCAGCGATCGCAGCAATGTGCAAATGAATTTACATTCCTCTCTCTCTCTCTCTCTCTCTCTCGTTAGTATCAGGAATTGAGTTAAAAGGGAACGAAATTAAGAGAGAAACTCAATAAACAAAATAAAGAAGAAGAAGAAGAGATAGGAGGGTTGATTAGGCTCAGATTCGATCTCACGAGATTATATAACTCTTTCAGTTTAAGAAACAAAGGGAAGTTATCAAGTCTTGAGGCTGTGTTTAACGTAAAATTTAACCGAGAAATCATACATACGTTTTTATATTTTATTCAAACGTATTCAAACATGTTTTTAACGTTAAAAAAGGTAATTGAAAGTATACATCAGGATTAAAAATAAGTTGCCTTCAGGTAAAAACAATACTTACGAGAAAGAGTATTCACGATTCAAATATATCGCTCCTTTGAGATACGATAAAAATTATGTATACTTAATATTACAAAAATATACACAATTTTAATATTATATATGTTTTATAGATTGTGTCTATAGATTCCCGCCTATAGATTGGATAATTATGTCAGCTCTCGAAATCTTTCTCGTAATCATGATTTTTATCTAAAAGGAATGTGTATGTGTATTTTNCCTTTTTTTTTTTTTTTTTTTTTGAAACTTCAGCCAAATCGAAGCGTGGACGGTCTCGGAACTTTCGCTGAAAGAAAAGTGTGCAAAGAAGAAAAAAGGCGTGCAGAGGCAAAGTTCGGAGTTAGCAAAAACCGACGAAGTTAAGCGAAGTTAAGAAATTAGGACTCACCTCCTGTAAAATTCCAGCATGCCATTTCGTTCATTTTTCGTGCGAGCACCAAGAATATTGCAAATAATACAAGAAAAGATTAGTCGTATTGCATTAAACCACCATCACCAACCACTATTCACCGTATTATTATTATTATTATCATCATCATCATCATCATCATCATTACTGTTATTATTATCATGATCATTATTATTATTATTCACGATCATCATCATGATATTCCACTATCATTGCGCGTCCGGTATTAATTTACAGTGTGTTATTGTTAAAGTTCCTTCATTAGACTAACGGAGCCCGTAATATTATATTATACGCGTAGAGATCGTAATCGTTCGTGTGCATGATCGTCTCGTGAAATCGCTTATGGCAAGCGCTCGTTTAACACGATGCAACACGAAGATACATTTCGCATCGTTGAACGCCGTTGCTACTTCCTCTAAGCGTTCTTTTTCTGCTTTTCATTTTCACAACGAACCATTGGAACTATCTCGGTATTTATCATTTATTTAAGCGTGGAGACTTGAAAATGAAATTCTTTCCGATGAACTGTACAAGGCAGCCGTCAATTATTTCGTCCAGATAATCGATCTCGCTAATGAATAACAAATGGAATGTTCTTTGATTTTCTGGATTTTGTGAGAGAAGAATTAAAAACTATGCGTTAAATATGTATTGTTCTTGGTTGAAAAATTTTATCATTGTGGCCAGTTGTCCGATATAGTTCGTATAGATTTTTCGTAATTCGTAAAACTTGTGTTTGCGCAAATTCATCAGAACAACTAGTTGTCAACAGTCGTAATAGGGCAAATGGTAATTAGTAAAGAAATTGAATATACGGAGAGTATATACTAAAGTGTATCTAGATACATTAGTAAGCATATAAACAGAAATAGTATATATTATTCATTATAACGAAATTTAGTTTAATTATTAATTATATTTCGAGAGTAAAAATTTGGTAACTATTCTATATTTATATTATTTCAAGGTATAAGAAATGTATGTATAATATAAGTATACAGTACAAAATTGGAAAAATAAAATTTTTATATAATAGCACAATTAGCATATAGATCAACTTGTAGTTCTTCAAACGAGGAAAAATATGCTTGCAGTGTATAAATGTATTCATAAATCTGTCCGCTACTGTAAGTTGTGAGATACGTCTGACACAGTATGGCTGTACGCTTATTCTACTTTTAGACGCGTAGCTAGAGTCGAGCTATTATATAATTCCATTAATTAATATGAATGCTACTAACATTTTCTTTTTCAGCAGATAATAAACTGAAATAGTTACTCGAAATACATGCTACCATATTTATATATTCATTACCATTATAGCAGCAAAGGTGAAAAAGTCAGCGTGTCAATAAACTTTGTCTGAATGATAAGCAATCGCGTATCCATCGAGCTTCATTAAATCGTCTTCAAAAAAAAAAAAAAGCGAAAATATCAAAACCAAACATGGAGATGGTAAANAAACAATTAATTTAAACGCGCGTCTAATCAGAAATTCGACGCAGCCGTCTGGAAATACCTGGCACTCGGATAAGGAATAATAATTTTATACGAGATATTACCGATTTCACGGGCACGGTTTCCACCATACTGCGCCTGTATTTGCCGGGAAATTTACGCGGTGCTCGCGATTCGAACGCGGAGGAAAGGATTTGCGAAGGGCGAAATAGGGACATACGCGCGGCATTTCTGTTCCGTTCGGCGAAATTTATTCAATGAAATTCGATAGCGCCAGCGCTCGGCTAGAGGCAGCCTTTTTATAGCAAGGAGCGCGTAAATTTAATAAATTGTCAGGAACACACGCCGTCGTATCATTTCTGTTCCGTTCGGCGAAATTTATTCAATGAAATTCGATAGCGCCAGCGCTCGGCTAGAGGCAGCCTTTTTATAGCAAGGAGCGCGTAAATTTAATAAATTGTCAGGAACACACGCCGTCGTACTTTTAACACGCACCTTCCTCGCCAATTTCTCGACATGGCTGGTTCGTTCTGGTGTTGTAAAATCGACGGACAACGAATACGCAAAAAAATCATTTATAAATGTATGATTGTACAAAATTTGAAGAGAATTTATTTGTCAAGGTCCATCCAAAGCTGCAGTTTGTGCATGCTGATATTTGTGATATTTGAACATTATATTCAGATTCTGTCGCTTGTTCGCGAAAGATTCGTTATTACATCGAACTGCAGTCCAAAGAAACAAGCACAAAATTTCACAGTGAAAGGAACAGTACATTTCTCTAAGATCGAGTCAACAGTAAATCTTACAAGAGAAAAATATCGTTCGCAAAAGCCGAGCGGAACACCAACCGAAGAAGAAACCGAAAACGGAACAATGGTACGTGGAAAGAAGGTAAATCAGGGCAGAAACTTGAATTTTCTCGAGCTCGTTGACACTCGTAGCTGACCGACTACGTAATACTTTCTATTTTCCTTGGTTTCCGACTTGGCCTGGGTAAAACTCTGAAGAACTTTGCCCGAAGAACTTTCACCCTTTTACGATGCAATGCAAACAATGTCACACCGTTGAGGCGAATATTAATCAAAACGAGAAGTATACAATAAGTATCGTCTAATAACTTTAAAATCTGTTAACTAATTGAAAATTGACAATCACGTAAGACATACATAATAATAATACGATTAATGTATAGATATTTAAAATTTTCTTTTAGAATTTATTGTATTATTCTTCGATTGATTTATTATAAGACTTACTATTCTAATTTGAAGGAAACAGAATTTGAACATATCTAGAGTTAGCGTACTTGATAAATTTCTAAATTGAATTTTCTCTTATTGGAAAATTTTGTTCCACATATTTGACTGATTTTTGCACGTACTATGTAAATATTAAAGAAATATATAAAATATCAATTACTCACCCTTCTGTCCTCGATAAATTTCCAAACTCTTGTTTGCCTTTATTTCAATTTATTTTGCGTGAAATCACCTCTTCGTCGTACCATTAGAAGATGTCAAGCAAATTCTTCGAATTCGAATGAATTTATTTTAGCAGAGAAAGGAAGGAGAGCCAAAATTCACAGCACTCATCGTATCGGGGTACTGACAGCCTGCGAGACAGCAACCTCTATTTATCAAGTCGGGAAATCGTACGAGGAACACGCGTGAAAACGGCGAATGAAAGGCAAAGATGGGGCGAAAAGGGAATAAAAACGAGCAACGGGATTTTTATCCTCTTAAAGCTTCGGGCGAGCCTTCTTTTTCCTTTGCTCGCTGGAAACACGAAAGCCCCCCCGTAGGGATGGAGAGACGCGAGGATTCCGCGGCACCGCGACGAACGACCCGGTGCTGCTGTCCTGTACACGATCGAAAATAAAGCCGTTTAGGGTAAAGCGGTTTTAAGGGGCCGGCGAAGAGTAACTCCGCTGCGAACGACGCCGGATTAAACGCATAATCCGTGTCAAAGGCATCCGGCGAATCAGACGCGCGTTATCTGCTCGGCTGATTGTTGAACCTCGGTGAAGAGTATGTTCAGAACAAACGAACGAATTCGTTTTCTAGCTTCGATAGAAATTAAAACGGACATTCGTCTGTTTTTATAAATTATTTGTAGGAGGCCGACGTGCTTTTGAAAGTCGAAAGGGGCAATTTTTATTGCGAATATTTACTGCAGATAATAAAACCCTTTAATTGCAGTGTATTCTATACTGACATATTTTTGAACTGTTTGCTGTGTAAAACATCATTTGACTTCGTCTTCTTTCGAGACAAACGTGGTGTTTATTCTAAGCCTTTTGTACGGGAATGCGAATGTTTATACGTTTAAAATTGCGAAAATATGTAAATTATACATATCTACTAAACTTCGTCAGTGTATTTTATATGTATAAGAATATATGAAAATATTATACAGAATGCTAAATTGCGGATTTTTGTGAACTTCGAGTAGAATGGAGTGCATGTAGTATGAGAAAATGTACAAAATATTTTTAAAGTGTGGTATACTCGTTGTAATATTTTCCTCAGAGATTGCTTCTTCAATTATATTCATAAATATCGAAATCGTGAAGATAGGATAAAATGAAAGATTCCTGATCTGATTCATTAATACCTAGTATTTCTAGAATGTAAAACACCTCCGTTTATAATCTGACTCAAATGAAACTTCGTACGAGGACTGTAATATTGTAAGCAAGCAAGAGTGTTTGCTTCGTCCTTATGGCAAGACTTACGAGTCTATTGTCAAAGAACAAAGAGAGAAACTTGAAAGGATTTGCATTATTAAATACCTCTACAGAGGTATGCTTTATTTGCTTAGACGAGATTTCGGTTTATCTTCTTCAGAATAATAAATATAAATACGTACATTCTTTATCTTAAAATGTACGAGCATGAAACAAACGATGAAGAACCAATAACCAAAGAAAAATAAAGATTTCAAACAAAATATGTCTTTTCGAATCACTTATGTAATGCCAGCAATTTATTACGAACCTCACTATACGATGATCCATAAACAGCATTTAACAGCTCAGATTTAAAAAACAGAATTCGAAGCTTGAAGGAAGTGACTTGATCGTAGATACTTTAGAATCATTTCCCAATGCATTTCTATAATTCAAATGGTAACATAACGTACCGACACAACCTTGCAATTTCAGTTTTAATGTTCCATTATTTTAAAGATTCGATTTCACTCATTGAAACGTTTCATTCGTTAAAATTTACTATTAAATGCAAGTGGGAACAATCAACTTTCCATTCTTTGGACCTTTACATCGAGATTCATCCGAATGTCGAAACTCGTATCTCGATCCAACAAAAAAAAAAAAAATCTCTTTCACTCCAAACACTCTGACAGCCGATTCATTCACCGGCGACGGGGTTCTGTCATTATCTTGAGATAATGATCACGCCGGCCAAATACATCGTAGCGGTATCCAACTATCCTCGACCAACTGTTCTTTAAAATTCCCTTTGAAACACCGTGGTCCGTGTACCACGGTTAAAACGTTAAAACGCGAGAGTGTTCGAACCGGTGCCCTGTGATTTTAACGGTCGGAGGAAGGAAGACGAGAAGAAAAAAAGAAAAAGAAGACAGGCGAAACGGGAGCTCGTCGAGCCTTTAATTCCTTCCGTTATCGCCGCGACACGTACGAAAGAGGTGGAGAAAGAAAAAGATGAAAAAAAGAAGGCAGATGAGAAGCGAGAAGGAACCGTGCATTTAATGCAATTCGCAACACGCTCTATTCCGGCCTGGAAACGTTCCTCCGATCTGTTCAACGCTTGCCACCGTGGCTAGTATTATTCTTTATTCAAACGTGTCTCGAAAGAAACTGTTTGGGAGAAAAAAGAAGGAGGGAGGAAAATAGAAGAGGGATTCTCGGCTGGAGGGGAGTTAACGAGACAATAATTACTGGCGTACTGGAACTATGGGCGCCGGGATAATAGCCGGATGGGAAATTTCGGCGAATGTTTGCTAATTAAAGCAACGGGTCATGAATTAAATGAAATTCCGGGTGAGAAGAGAAGATTGTATTTCCATACGAAGACACTTGGCTTGAGTATTTATCATTTTTAGGCATAGATAATTCTTACGCTTGAATTTACGTTCGTAATTCGAAGAATTACGTCTAGACTCGATCTTAGTCTCGAGTTTATAAAGCGACGAATAGGTGACAAATAATATTCTACACCCAGATCCTTCAATTTTCTTCGGTCTTGTGTGCCTCGAACGAAATTAAAAGAGAAAAAGAAACAAAAAGAGAAAGCACAACGATCCGCGCCGACTTTGGGAAACCGCAGATCCTCACCCCGGAAAAGAATCAAGAATCAAACGTTGCAAAAACCAACGGCCGCTTGACTGTTCAAAGGGCCGTTTTAAAGGGTTCGTCCCCTTTAATCTGGGCCGAACCAACCCGACCGGTTAACCAGTCGCGTAGCTTTGTGTATTCTGGATCGTGAATAGGCTGCCTGTGGAATTTCCACGCGATGAAAAGCTTCTCTCGCGCGGCGGAGGCAAGCGAGGGAGGGCCACGGTGCCGAGTGTTTAACCCCCCTCGCCACGTACGCCTCAAGGATCGGGCGTTGTCCGCAAATGACGAACGTCGTCTGCGTCTACCGTCGAGGGCAACAACGACGACGAAACGAAGGGGGGAAAAAACCGCGAGATTCATGGAACGTCAGAATGGTGTCGCTTTTTCCATCGAACAGACGCGCGGTAATTAAATTTCCTGTCTCGTGCCGGGGCGTGGCGCGATGAAATTTCGAGAAAACCGCGAACCATCAAGAACCGTTAGGTGCGTAAGCTTCCCGCAGACGGAAATACGAAACTCGAGATATCGTTGAAAAATGACGAAGTTTCGAAACTCGATGGAAATTCAATTACTGTTTTTTCTTTCTTTCTTTTTTTTTTTTGCTGACGAAAGAGGGATTCGTAATATCAGCCTCGATGGTTGAATAGTTGAAAGGTTTTCGGTCGCTTTGCGTTTGCAGAAACCGCCCGCGATGAACTGGCATTGTTCTTTTGTACACAGTATGTTTGACCTGAGAGTGATTTCAAAGCGAACGCGAGAGACCGAATTGATCTGAGAATAGCTGGTGTTCCCCATGATGGAGTTGCAATGTTATTATAGTTACGCTGTGTTAGGCCTTTGTTTTGTTTAGTATTCACCAACAAAATTGTTCCATACATACAACAAACGAGAATATACACAGACGAAGTGTATTAATCATTTCCGTGTTATATACCATGGACAAATATTTTTCCCACATGAGGTCTATTCTAAATTACGTTCTCTCTCTTTTTTTTTTTAAATTTTAGGATGGTTCGGTTGTGTTTGTACTTACACTTCGAAATTTACTTTCCCCCTTTATCTGAGAAGCAAACGTACTTCATCGTCATATGTACTCGACACTCGACAAAACTTTCGACTCACGAAAGTATTTGGACACTTGTGGAAACATTTTATGAACAAATATACGTGTGTATGTGTGTGTAAGTCGTAGAGAAATAATTTTTGAACGTCAGTAGCATTGCAACAAGACGCATTTGTTATTGTTGATTACGTTGGTAAAATGCAAAAAATTATTTATTTTTGTTTATATGCAAAATTAGTTTATTATTACTATTATTATTCCTTAGATTTTTTTCATTCAATTTAAAATATTCAACATTTATTTCGTAACAATCTATGCAGCATAATTTAATTTGAAAGGAAAAATTTGAAAATCTCAAGATCAGACTTAAACGAATTCTAGCAACGTAACATAATCACAATTTCTGCGTCGCTTATTAAAATTCCAAAAAAAAACTTCGTACAACACACGTACAACGTATCCCTAAAACAACGCTATAATAACAAATATCCAAATACTCTCGCGAAACACCGTACATGAGAACACGGGAAGGAAGAAACGTAAAATCCTGCTCCCACCCACGAACCAAGAACCACTTGCACCGAGCGTAACCACGCAGAGACAGAGAAAGAGAAAGAGAGAGAGAGAGANAACCACGCAGAGACAGAGAAAGAGAAAGAGAGAGAGAACAAACCCTCGCAAGAGAAGAGCAACGATCGAAGCTTGAAAGAACGAAAGAGCCTGCTCACCTTCGTGATGAGATCCTTGGCACGGCTCTCGAACAGGTGCTCGAGCTTCTGCGTGTCAACAGGTACCGGCGACAGCTCGTCCCATATCATCTTGTTTTTGTCGAGCCTCGACAGTATGATGGGATCATCCCTGACCTCCTTCCAGAACAGCTTCACCGTCTTTTTGCTCTTCTTGGTGAAGGCCGGCGGCGGGCTTTTCGGCATGTTGCCGGAGTTGTCGATGGCGGTCGGCGATCTCGGTAACTTGAGATTCACGCCGAACAACGGCGGAGGCGCCTGTGGCACCGGCGGCGGCAGCCTGGCCCCCAAAGGCGGAGGTGGTGGTGCTCGCACACCGCCGGCAGTCGGCACCATGGGCGGCGGTGGCGGCGGTATACCGTTGGTCACGTTCACCGGCCCGAGTACGTCGACTTCGTCGTCGGAATTCAGATCGGTGAAGTCGAGGTCGCAAAGTTCCAGCGGCCGTTTCAGCTTATTCACCAGCTCCTCCCAGTGCAGCTCGTTCTCGGATTTCTTCGCCTCCTGCAGCTTCGGCAGGCTGTCGCCAGTTGGCGACTTCACTACGTCAGCCTTCGACTTTGACTTGGCCAGACCCTCCTTCGCCTTCGAGATCAGGCCGCTCATATCCCCTATCCTGAGGCGCAAAGAAAACGAAGATTCTAGTGAACGAGACTCAGTTACCAGAATACCAATACGACGGTGTGATTTCGTTCTGCCGAGATATTTCAACATATTGCGATTGCCAAAGAATGAAGTACGAAAGCAATAAGCAGGCGATGATACAATAATGTAAATTTACTTGAGCAAAATATAGATCAATTATTCTCATATATCGTAGGTATTTGATTTCGTTGTGTGACAAACGCACGAATGTCTACGAATTAAACAATAATTCAATGACACGAAGATATTACAGCTTTTTAATAGATGTCACATAGCAATGAATGAATTTGATACCCAAGAACAATTTACCATTCTTCCTGAATCCACCAGAAAGTGAAACGTGCTCGACGAGTCTTAATCTTTTCCACGTGTCGCATGAAATTACCTGGAAACCTTCTCCTCGACCGGGCTGCTCGGTATAAGATTTTGAGCGGCCAGCTTTTGTGTGAGATCCTTGACGGTTCCTTCCCTCTTCAGTTGTAGAACCACTCGACGATCCTCATCCTCGTCGGTGTGATTACCCTCGTCGCACTCGACACCCTCGTCGGGACTCTTGCCGTACCATGGTTTCTTCTCTTCGGAGTCGAGCTTATTCGCGGCATTCATCAACGGCGTCAGGTCCTTCCTGCTGTTCGTCCTGGACAATTTATTCGACGGCGAGTCCGCGTTTCTTTCGTACGACGTGCCGTTCGTGTAACGCAGACCGTTCGTCGCGTAAGGACCTTTGGGAAATTCGTTCAATTATTTGCGATTAATTAAATTAATAATTGCTCCTTTACGTTGCTATTACTATACGGACTGGACAATTTGTTCAGATTTAGAGGTAGAAATTTGGCTATACGTGTATTACACCCGATTTCTTGCGTGTGAAATGCTCGATTCAGAAGAGATAACACTTGAACACAGAATTTAATATTTTATTACAAATAGTAAATAAATAATTTGAATAAGCATTAGGCGTCGATTTAAAGCTTGTTGATTAACATCAATCGTGAATAAATATCGAATCTGGGTCAGTTCAAAATCTTAGGAAATTTTTAAAAAAATTTATCAAATAATAATCACAAAGAAAATTGTTATTAATACACGGTGCGAGTCGAAATTCATTTGGTCTCGTCATTTTGTTTCCAATAAATTGTTTCAAGAACTTTGTTCGTAATTTTTCTCGTTGAATTTTTGATTAACAATGTCTTACACGAGAGGGAATCCGAGAGTCGATGTTCACGAAGTCTGAAAGCGAATCGAGAGCGTAGGCTTGATGAAGAACGCTTAAAAATGCAAACAGAAACTGATCCTCCAACTACCATCCGAGAAACTAGTCGAGAGAAACTTCAAACAACCCATGAAAACTGTACACAAACATCCTTAAAAGCTCGGTGAATTTGTACGACTGAGAACATGGATTTTCGGCGAGTTGAAACGATGCAACGACATCACACATTTACAATTCATCAGCGTTTATGATTTTCCGTTAACTAAAAATGTGAAATTCTTTGATACGTGATTCATGAAATTAATTTATTCAAATTTACTTCGTGATATGAAGTCTCGGATTTAATGTTTCAACGAAGTTACAGATTTCATTTCTGATATAAAATTTCAATCGAAATATTTAATGAGACTGTAAGGAACGTGACTGAAGCAAAATTAATAATTTTACAGGTCCAACAAACTGGACCTGTAATAGTTTTCCAGAATTAATTATCTGATAAGCTTATACAATCGACCACTATAACGCTGACAAATATAGGGTGTTTAAGACAGGATTACAGCAACGTATGTCTCATAAATTGCGTGCATCGATTACTTCCTGCCGACATACTAAGCTTTACAACCTTGACCTAACCTCATAATATCTTTCTTAACTCTCTTGCTTTTGTCTAGAAATCTCATAGGTTCATATTTTTTAAAGAACATTTTAATTCTTCGAATTAAATTCGTCTTGACAAGTATTTATTATGGTTTCGTAAGTAATTCAATTAAAGACTGCAAATTAAAAATTCAGAATCTATTTCAGAATCTCGTGAAAATTATTCAATACGATTCAACAGATATTTATAATTGTAAGTTATGTGAAAATTTAAAAACTGAAAATGTATAATTTCACAAATTTGGATGAGACAGATTTTTTTTTTTGAATTTATTCAAATTAATAATAATAAATTATGTAGAACATAATACGTGCTATGTGAAATAGACTCTTCAAATCTTCATTCAAAAAACATAATTTTCCACTTTAGTACGCGAATGTGTTAGTAATACACTTATAGCCAATATGATAACACGTTCACTGCGTCATTATACCTGTGTGTATAGCATTAGACTATTTCTCTAGCTATATTTACAGAAAAGTTACCATTGCTACATTAATGTCCCCAAAATTATAAGAGTCAACAATTCATAAAAAATCAATTTAAAATTAACTTAAAAATAGTAATTTCCCAACAATCTGTCAAGTTCCTCTCCGTTTTTCCATAAGCTTCACAACACGATCTAAGTGAACAATATAAACACATATAATAAGATACAGGTATAGTAGGAATAATAGTAAATTATAAAACAACAAAAGAGACGAGAAGAAAAAAATCGCTCGAGCAGTGAACGCGTTAAACGAAATTCCCATGATTACGTTCATCAACGGTGATGTTAAAACGAGGATGATCAATTTACTGACTTTCCTGATCGTCCGAGGGTACGACGGATGCTCGCATATTCGCCGTGGCCTCTTGCTGCTCCCTGATAAAGCTTCTCTGCCTCTCGGCTCGTTCCCTTCGACGTCTTAACGCTGGTGTCACGCCAACGTCCACTGAAAGCCGCAATAAATCACTTCTTTCCTGGCCCCGTATACACACGATGCCCGATCATTTCCCGCGTCGAACTATAATTTACTATTTACTGCGAGCGCGAGCGCGACATCGGACGGCCGCTTATCGCGCGCCATCGCATTCGTCCGCGTGCGAATCAAACGACACGGTTTCGAACTTTCATTTTGATTTATCGGCGGCGATACGAATCGAAACGTCCCCCGACGACAGTCACAATAAATTCTGCTCGTCACGCGTGTCATTCCTTGCCCGCGGTTCACGCTTGCGCCGAAAATACACCGTGTATCAATTATTTCGTCGACCCGCGGCGCTCATCGCTGGGTATCTTCGATTTATTCCATGCATTTCTCCGCTGCCGGCGCAATCGAATGGGAAATTTGACGTTTGCACGCTTCACTCAATGTATCACGTCGTTTTGACTTTCGTCGTTCGACCAAATTGCATTCAATTGCATGCCGTGTAAGTTTTGTACAGATTGCGAATCGTTTTGACGCAGAGTGAAATGTTTACGAACGCGACTAAAGAAACAGAATCCGAGCGGAAATTTGTTTCATATATGTTTTTCTGTTTTTTTTTTTTTTTTTTTTTTTTTTTTTTTTTTTT
>NIPQ01092691.1:0-15480 GCA_002806875.1 Lepidotrigona ventralis hoosana
AAACAAAAAAAAAAAAAAAAAAAAAAAAAAAAAAAAGACTAAAGACATAGTTTACATTCATCGAACGTATAATATAATATTGTTTATTAGGTGCGTAAGTTATTGATACACTTTTCCAAAATCTCCTTTTTAATACGTGGATAGTCGGAACTCTGGTTCAAGATCTCGTTACAGGCTTCTATCCCGTCTGCGTATGCTTTCGCTTTCATCGAGCAATAAGCTAATTTATAAGCGACAGACAATTTTGCCTTTCCACCGTACTTCCATGCTTGGCTGTATTGCGATGCAGCCTCGCGGTAATTTTGCTCCTTTTCTGCAATGTATCCAGACAGTTCGTGAGCTCTAACGCAAGTGGCGTTGTGCTGCAAAACGCGTCTTAAAAGATCGTTCGCCAAGTCGTATTTATTGGATTGGACATAGATATCCGCCAAAAGCAACCAGCAACGTTCCAGGTACTCTGCATCCTCGAAGGTCCACGTGTTCTTACTGACACGTTTCAGATGGTTTCGAGCTCTAGGAGTCTGCTTCAGAAGAACGTGGGCCATAGCCATGCCCAAGGCCGGTCCTACGTGATCTCTCAGTGCCTCTTGACTGGCTAGTACGGTGCAATCCTGCAATGCTTTCTCTACATTGGATTTTTGCTTCGTAGCAAGCAAGAAGAAATTGCTTAGCAATCTGTGCGTCAACGTTTCGTGTTGGCTACCTTTAGGATTCAATTCCTACAACATAGAGAGTCTTTCTTTCGTTAAAGTTTTTAAGTTAATTTAATTTAAGATTAGACGCAGGCGCGCCATGTCCTGTTTCTTTTTGTTTCTTCTCTACCTGTAACAAGCGGTAGGCTGTTTTCAGAGCCATCGTTCTGGAATCTTGGTACTCGGCATCGTCGTCGCTGAAGACCTCATTCGAGAGGGAGGAGTCGTCATCCGGGTCTAAACAAATCTCAATCATATTGTATATCGCCTGTTGACCCCATTCAGGATCCCGTCTCGCAAAGTTAAACTGACGAAGCGCAGAATTCAATCGACCCATACGCCAGTCTAACAAGCCCGCGCAATAGTAATAGCCAGGTGTTAAATTTGCATCGGTCGTTCCTAGCTCTGCTCGATGAAGCCATTCCCGCAGGTCGTCCATATCCCCTAAATATTTATGTTGTTATCATAAGTATATAAGTGGGGGCAGTCGGGGGCGTCTATGACTAAACTGAGAGAGATTGAAAATTTTTACATCACGTTTACCAGTTCTACGGGAAACCTCTATCAATCTTGCTAAAGCGGTCCAGTAGGTTGGCTGCTTCAACAGCAGCTGGCGAAAGTGAAACGCCGCCGTGTCAAAGTCGACTTTTCTGAATGCAAGATCAGCCATCATTATGGAGGCGGCTTCGTTGTTGGGATCTGCGTTCAACAATGCTGTACAACTTTGCGCGCATCGATCCAAATTGTTCGTCTATCGGTTTACAGCAGTTATTAATTTGATGCGTATGATATGATGACGAGTCGATAAATTACCGTAATTACAATATTCGATTCACCTGCATGTAAAGTTTTGCCAAGGACAACAGAGCATTTACATTCGCAGGCTTGTAATTCAATGCTTCCTTGTAGTACGTAATAGCTTGATCGTATTCTCTCAGGGAAGAGGAGTGATCAGCCATTGTTAAACAGATATCGGCCAAAAGTTGTTTTTCATCTTCCAAGTTGGAGCTTCCCATGCGTTGGATGTATCTGTGCTGGTTCTCCTTTGCTTCTTTCAATGCTGACAAAGCACCCTTGACATTGTCCGCCTTTTCTCGAGTTTTGGCGAGCAACAGCAAAAGCTGACTACGCACTTCTAAGCTCTTCAGATCTGAATCTCGTCGACCGTCTGTGGTCGACCGACGATCAAAAATTTAATATAAAGTTAAATCGAAAGAAGAGCTACGTTTAAATTAATAGCATGCGTTTACAATAATTTCTACCTTGCAATTCTTGGACCAGGGTAACTTCTGCTTTATCGTACTGCTTCATTTTTATGAACAACTTTGCAAAATCCAACTTTAAGCTTTTAAAGTTGTCTTGTTTCATCACATCTCTGTAATAATTGATGGCTTTTGTGTACTGATGCGTTTTTACAAGTGCCTTTCCTAGCTTACTTGCTATGTATACTTTGTTCGCAGGTTGATTTTGTTCTTTCAGAGCTTGCTCATACGCTTCTATTGCTCTCTCTGGCTCTTGTATAGAGACATACGCGTCGCCAAGCATACTGTATGTCTCGGGGCCGGGACAGTGTTCAACCAGCTCTCTGTATAAAGTGAAATAGTTTCGATTAAGATTGAATAAGATAGAATATATCATATGAAAATGCAGTGAGAAGAAATGCAGACCTGAAACACATAGCGAAAGCAAGACGATCCTTCTTGTGTTTCAAATTTATCTCGGCCAAACGTGTGTGCGCTTGCAAGTAATAAGGTTGATCCGGAGTTACTTTAGACAAGCAGTCAATGGCACCATCCAACTCTCCCATTTCTAGGAAAAGCTCCGCATTTCCTATCGATAGTCTACCTTCCTCCGAGGTGTTTCTAAGTTTTATCTTTGCATCTTGTATCGCGTTCATCGCATCGTTGAACTGTCTCATTTTCCCAAAAGCAGAAATTAACTCCAGATACAAAGTTGCCACGTCCGACGTTGAAACGTCCAAGGTTTCCAACGTGCTTTTACGCGATTCCGTCTCTACTAATGACACAGCTGCCTGAAAGCTTTTTATCGAGCCCTCTACATCGTTCGTCTCTTTTTGCACCATGCCGGTAATCAAGTGATAAATTGGATTGTCTCTGATCTTGAAATTGTAACTTAAACCAACTTCAAGACTTTGCGAAGCAGACTGGTAATTCCCTTGGCGGGCTAGGATCTCAGCCATCAGCAAATGAGCTTTCGCATTGGACGAATCAACATTGTCTAGAAGACTGTTTCTCAGTATGGACGAAGCTTCTTCTAAATCTCCACGCTGCATTTTAGCTTTACTCAGCAATAATTGTGCCACACTCAGGCCAGGATACGCCTCTGACAACTGCTCCAACAAGTACAAACTTGCCTCTTTGCAATTGGATTGCAACTTTTCTTCCAAATTTTGATTTGCCGTGTCACTTGCAATCACGGAATAAAGCAAACGTTGTTTGGAAATTTCTAAACACAAGTCTGGATTTAGTTTCTTCATATAATCGTAACCGTATGGTATATGTTTACAGTTGTTCAATATGATTGTAGCTGCACTGTTCAAATAATTCAGGACTTTGACGGAATCGTTGGATTTTAATTTGGCAGACATGAAAAGCAACTCGGCGTCCATCGAATTAGATTGTATCTCCAGGAGAAAATCTATTTGCTGCTGTGCCAAATCCAACGCGTCCGCCGAAGTGTCTAAAAGCTGACAATGAGCTAGTCCCATCAGAGCGGCGAACGACGACTCGTTTATTCGAACAGCGCTTCTGTACCAATTTTCTGCATCTTTCACTTTGCCCAGCGAAACGTACAAGTTCCCTAATTCCACCATCAGCTCTGCACTCTTCGCATTCTGTTGCAATACCTTTTCAACGATCCTAGACAGCTCCAATAAAATCCCTTGATGTTTGCAAGCTATTCGTGAAAATAATTGAACATTGTTCACCAAAACTGCGACGTTCTTTGTTTCTACGATTATCATGTTTCTGAAGAACGACTGTAAATGTTTCAGTCCTTCGTTGTAATTCCCATCTCTGCAGATATTTACAAACGCGTGTGCTTTCATCGCGTCCAAGTTGTTCGAGTCGATTGACATTATTCTGTTAGCAGTCTCGAAAACTTGATCCCAATCTTTCAGCGACAGTTGATTGCACAATTTTTCTACCAAGGGTAAACATAATTTCGGATATCGTACGATCAACGAATTCAACGTTAATATCGCTCCTGCGTGATCACCATGCCGTTGCTTGTACCTGGCAGATCCAAGCAGAGCATTTATGTTCTTCGAATCTTGTTGCAGAACAACGTCAAACAAGTCGGTCTCAATTCTCAAGTTCTCTTCGTTTACAGCGGACAACAGTTCTACCCAACCTTTCGTTAACAAAACATTTTTATCGGATGGCTCAAACTTGTAAGCCCTCTCCACGTAATCTTTAGCCTTGTCAACTTTCCGAGACAAAAGCAACGTTGAAGCTGCTAAACATAATGCATTCGCAGATGATTTTCGCCTTTCGTCTCTAATTCTCGTTTCAATCTGTATAACAGTGGCTTTCTCAACATTCTCGGCTTTCGTATATGCAATACTCTGGAGAAGCAACGCTGCCAGTGTGGTATCTGCGTTATTCATCAAGCTTGAACTTTCTTTGATCGCCTCTTGCACCTTTCCAGTCACTATGTACGCAAGACTCAGAAGAATTCTCAAGTATTCGTTTGTTGGATAGACTTCGCATGCTTCTTTGCAATAGACCAACATGCCATTGTAGTAAAATTGATGGCAAAACCACTCGATTAAAGTAATGTACTCTATTTCCTCCATTTTATTAGTAGTAGTAAGAAGTATGATCCAAGTGAATTTCAGATCATCGGTAGGAGGCTTTTCAAACTTTGTTTGATAATTATTCAAAACTGCAGTGGTTATTATCGTAACAACAACGTTTATTAAGAAGAATATATCAAAAAATCTTCCGGATCTGGTAATTCATGTATAATGTCAGGATCCAAAGGTTCTGAATCAGGTCCCTCTAAAATATGCGGTGGTCCAACGATATATTCTTCAAGATCTGGATTCTTAGTTGCAAGATAATACTTTTGCATGTATTCGCATGTCAAGTACATGTACAAATAATTCACGATGACATATGTAAATGCTGTCTGAAAATATAGACATTATCCGTATCGAGTTGGATCAAAATACAACTCAAAGCACAATTTACACACATCACAACAGTGATTATTTGTGTGAAGTTATAAGAAATTTGAAAATAAACTTCATCACCTCTGTGAGCAATCGAGCTATACCTCTTCCTGTATATCTATATGGAACACTAATCGCTCGCATATCCAAGACTTTTCCCTCTGCTTTGTACTGCAACGCTGCTCTTGCTTGTCGTCAAACATGAAAGACATAAATAAATACATTTTAAAACATAGACGACATTGGCAGCATAAAAATCAAGTTTGCTCCATTTTTTCCTACTAGCTTTTCAGCGCTTGAATAATATCAGAAAGTTAGAGGGTGGCAATATTTACTGAGCAGGACATATCGAAATATCTTCTGAATTAGATAATTCACATATAGACAATATCAGTAATCACATAATAATAATGTTGATAATTTATCAAATTAAATACATCTTACAATTCTCTTCCAATTTTACATAGAAAAGACCTCGATTTTCATTGTGATGCACTGTATAAAACATCCGTGTAAATTTATTTATTCGTTTGATTTGTAAATTTGACACAAACGACGATAATTTGGTCACGTAACTCATACCTTTTGTTACATGTGAAAGATACTTACAGATTCACTCAATCTACATAAAATTACTACGTTTCCTACAACTTTTCAACGTTTGATAGGTTAGAGTTTTGTTGTCAAGGTCGGTTGCTTAGCAACAAATATGACAGAAACACGATCATTTTTCAAGAGACAATGACATCGTTCGAGAGAATCATTCACGAATATTGCGTAATTGTAAAGAAATATTTGTGTACTGTAATTGCATAATATATATGTAATATATATATAAAACCAATATCATATAAACAAGTCGATCAATTTACATAGAAATGAAAGTAGTTTTCAATTCTATTTTATAATATCTCATGCATTTATTTATTGATATTAAAATCAGCACTTAAAGTATTATTGTTATAACGAGAATAGATCTTTCTTAATGACATAGTATATATAAATATGTTCTCAATATTCATCGATGCATCAGACCCATAAACATTAATATATACTGATACAACAGTACTATGTCAACATAAATTTGAGCTGTTGCGAATATAACTTCGTCAGGATTTAATTCCATTCTTCTTCCACCCATGATCGTTTGCACGTCAAAGTACAAATACTAGAAAGCAGATGATAATACTTTTCTTACTTTTTAAACGTTCTTTCGGAATAGAATGGAATACGCTATTATTCAAATAATGAAATAATGTTTTCGAAATATACGTCAATTTTATATTAACCATTGATAATAAAATCATTCCTATAACTGAAATTATTAGATGTAATACTTTTACGTATGTAAATAGCAAGACTATCATTATCACAATAATTGAAACAATAGCAGCCAGTCCGACAATCATCAGCAATCCCGTTCTCATTGTTAAATCAAACTGCAACATAATTCGCATTGTTTACGATTTTTCAGTTATCTCGTGTGTCGTATAATAAGGTTTACAACTGAAAGTTTACCTTAGAAAACGTTGCAATAAAACCTATTCCAAATGTAACTAACGTTGTCATAATCAATGCCATTAATATTATTTCAATCTCGAAAGAGACCGATACAAAGGCAGCTAAGTAGGACATGGAAAGTGTCTGGAAATAGTGATTTTTTTTTAATAGCGAACGTAAAATGATATCTATAAAGATCATCCAATTAATCCAAGATTTTAACAAAAACCTTACCAATTTAGTTAGCCATATGTAATTGTAAGGTGATTTACGTCTAGCTCTCTCAGACATAGATATGGCACAGAAAGAGATCATGAAGCACATCCTAATAAAATTCAATACGAATCATTCAATAGGTAATAGGTCTAAACTATTTGCAACAACATTTACATACATGGCTACAATCCACAAATACCAATGAAGTATCATAAATTTTCTCGCATCATCCCTGCAAGCAGAATTATTAGCAGAATTAAACGTAGCTCCGTAACTTCAATCCATTGCGATGTTATTGATATTATTGAAACATTTGTTATATATTAGTGATATAGTGCTTACACAAACAGAAAAATCGCTATGACGCTAGATGTAAATAGTAATTGAACCGTTAATATACAGAAAACTTTTCTAATGAAATTTCTTCTCACTGTATCATCTTTAAAGTCACCCATGTATTCCGACTCATCATCATCTGGCCCCATTTCTCTTCTTCGTTGTTGCTCGCGCCAAGCTCTGTACAATTGTTCGTTCTCTCTTTCTCTCTGTGCTACCATTTCATCTGTAACCGTAGTGGTATATGGTCCCTAGCAATAGGGATTGAAATTATCATATCGCAATAGATCTGCAATTGTATCTAAATTCTTTCGTACTCACTGTTTTTATCTTCTGTCCTTTGTACAAAGGAGGAAGTTGCGGCGGACCTGGTATAAATTTCTGACTCTCTTGATTCTCTTCCATTAGGCTCTTCCAATTGTAGCGACGATGTATACTAATGAATATTTCAATTAATAATTAATTTCATACATACTACAAATAAACGCATCTGTATGTATAAAACTCCACCCTTCCTTTTCTACACACAAATATATTATTCTACAACAAAAATTGAGTACGTACAGATTTGTACCTACAAAGAAGTTGGTTGCTTCTTAATCTTGATTAGATGCAAACTTTTAAGACATTGATACAGATGAACATTATACGCACACGTAAAATGTCAAATTAATTCATAGACAAATGAACGCACAACGCGATGAATGCAAACCAAAATCAAATTTTTGAACCTGTAGCAGTAAATGTGTACCTGTACACATATGCTCATCACACACATTAAACATCGATAGTAATAATCAAGATAAAAGAAGGACGTAGAAAGCGAAAGTTATTTTAATTTTCTTACGACGACGATACAATTTGTTCGTACACAAGTGATATACACAACTTTCTTTAACAACAACGTAATCTATAATCTTTGTTATATAATATAATTTTTAACAATAATATATTCTATAATCATTTGTTAAGTTTAATTACAATTATACAGTAATGTATATTTTATAAGCTGTAAAAAGTGTAGCGTGCCGTTTTCAGACCTTTCTCCTTCTTTTCTTTTTTTATTTCATTTTTTTTTAAATTAACTGACTAACAATCTCTCAACGTCACAAAAGCTATATGCTATCCATATACATACAGAGTGTTTCCAACAGAATATTATTTGATACAATACATAATTCAAATGAAAAGTTGTACAAGCAGTGTGGAGCAGTGTTTTATATGTAAACTAGTTGACTTTTACGTGCGTATAAAATTTGAAGAATACGTATTTAAAAGACGAAAATATATTTTTGCGTATGTTTCAGAAAATTATGGGCGACTTTGGAAACATCCTGTATGTATACGTTATACAGGTACAGAAGTTACTTGAACATAAAATGTGCGCTTAAATTTCCATAAACCTATATCATTAAACGGTACAAAAATGTAATATTGTCACGTGATGGCAATTTTTTAGAATATCAATCAAGTATATTACATTAACAAGAGATATTTTAAGAGGNCGACTTTGGAAACATGCTGTATGTATACGTTATACAGGTACAGAAGTTACTTGAACGTAAAATGTGCGCTTAAATTTCCATAAACCTATATCATTAAACGGTACAAAAATGTAATATTGTCACGTGATGGCAATTTTTTAGAATATCAATCAAGTATATTACATTAACAAGAGATATTTTAAGAGGCAGACAAGGACCTATCCAAGTAGAGAAAATGTTCAAGTTGAAACTAATTTGCATCCTTCTTTAAATTGTTATAAAACTATGGCGTAGGTCTCTATCTATATTGATCTTTAACTGTAACTTTTCACATGAAATTAATCAGATACGTGTCAGATTAATATATTCTGTTGTACCTTATAAGAACAAGTTTCAAACTGATAAGAATTTTACTTCAACTATTTTTACGTATGCCTGCCTCATTTGTTTCATACGTGGTAAACTTTAAAGCAAATTATACTGGGCGTGTCAGTTATTGTTATTTAGATTAATTGTATATAATAAAAGCACAAGATATTTTACTAACATTATAACAACTTATAAAATTACAAACTGGCTGACACAAACTGATAAAAACGATGATGAATCATAGAGAAATCATTATAAATAGTTGATAAAGTTCTGATAAAGCATCAGTCTTATTATAATATAGTATTTGTAAAAAACTCTATCATAATGTTTATGAAATTCAGCTTGCGAAACTAATGAAAATTTATGGCGGCCAGACACTATCAATTCAATTAATCGATCAGATCAATTCGATCAACTGTTCAATCAACTGTTTTCTAATATGTTAATAAAGTATGTTTCCGCGTATCCATCCATCATATAATTTTCTGGCATTACAATCCGCACTGATTAATTTGTTGTTGCATTTTGTTGCACAAAAGCTGGGAAGATTACAAAAAAAAAAATATTTCTTAGTTTTTTTAAATAAAATTAAAAGAATATAATTATTTTTTAAATGCAAAAACGACACTAACAGTTAAATCAGATAACATACCTGTCTTATATTGTAATCGTGTATTAAAATTATTTTTGATTGATCTGCACTGCCAAATAGGTTTCCCAATTTCTTCTTCCTACTAGAATCTTTAACAAATATCTGAATTCCCCTGTCAACTAATTTCGGTTGTTCGTTCATCTCTTGCCACGTATGTGTCCACTGCACCTGTATTATCGAAGACAGTAAAATATTTAATTTCTTTGAGGCTAATTCACTAAATCTAACTGAAGAAAAAAGTATAGTGTTCGTAAAATGTACTGACTCGCCATCCTCCAAATAAGTCACTGTGCTCCAAATACGATATTCTCTTATCAGTCAGTAGTAGTACATCTCTGTTAATATACATATGATAGAAATAGATATCAGTATTCGCGTATTTTCCCTTTTCCAATTCCTGTGAAAAAATAATTTAAATAAATATTACTTAATATTAAATGAAAACAATACCGAGTATGTACTCACGCATAAGATTTTATGCCCCTCGGCTTCGTCTCGAACATACGGTCTAACCAAGCAGTCTGGTTGTAAAAATCTAGGTGGCCTCACTTTTTTTACTTCTTCGTTCAACTCAGTGGCGCTAAAAACGAATAAATATAATTTTAAGTATTCACTTTCGCTGTGATTCTACGTCGATTATAACTACATAATTATTCAGGTTGACAAGAATAATGTATCTTTTTTTTACCGTTTCACTGCACCGAACGAACCACTAGCAAAATCTATAACTCCAGCAGTTGGTCTGGTAACGAGACCAACCATACCTTTCCCAACTCCCTTGAAGAATCCTTCCACACCTTCTTCTTTGGCACCCGATATAGGTTTCAATACAACACCAGTTACACCGTCAACAACACCCTAACATTCGTATCACGTAACGATACAATTATCCGTTTATTATCTTGTAAGTAAAAACTGTATCAATATGTATTCCTTATTTTCGCTTACCATTACCAAACCTTTGCCACTACGAGCAAGACCTTCTTGCAAGTTAGACGGCTGTTTGTTAAGTTGTTCTTGTCGTTTCCTCTGGTAATCTTTATCAAACGTTAAAGCAGCTATACCTTTACCTAAACGGACATCAAAATTGTAAAAATACATAATATAATACAAATTTACAAGGGTACACATAGCGATGCTCAAAATAAGAAACAGAATAAGTAAAACGAGACAAAAAGTCAAACATACCCATAGCTCCTGTAATTTTAGAAACAGCTCCAGCCATTCCTCCAACAGTATGACCTAGCATGCTTCTCATACCAAGAAGTAAACCTTCCGCAAACTCTCCAGGCCCTTGTATCGCACCTTGGAAAGGTTCGTAAAACAAATCTTCAATGCCTTTCATAGTACCTACCACCAGACCGTATGGATTCCCTATTACGTCCAGTCCCAAAACGAGAACATAAGCTTGCTTAATTGCCTGTCCTACATAGTGTGTTGTTGCTTCGGAAATAAGCTGTTTATTGGTCATGAAAGTATACTCTCTTTCGAAATATGCTAATCTGCCGGAGAAAATAGAAATGTATTCTACGGAATGTAATCTTCTACGCGATTACTGTTACTTCCTAGTGATATAATACTATACGAAAGAATTACTTGAATACAATGTCGTTGATATCAGTTAACGTAACACCTATTCCTTGTAGCAACACATTTAGTACTTGAGGTAGTGCAGAGGCTCCGCTGCCACTACCACTCATCGAGAAACTTATATGAATCTGAAGAAAAGATAACATCGATTACGATAAGGAATATTATTACGATTGACGCAGATATATATAAAGTAACGGACCTTCAACGGAGAAAAGTGAAGTAAATCAAAGAAATTCTTCTGTTCTGCTGTAGTAATTAAACTGACGTGATACATCAAAGGTTCGTCAACGAGTTTCGTATCCAATTTGAACAATTTGCTCTAAATAGTGCAAATTATAAAACAATTATTATAATATTTTAAATTTATTACAATACGCCTATAATATTATTATTATTATTATTATTATCATCATCATCATCATCATCATCATCATCATCATCATCATCATCATTACTATTATTATTATATCTTACGCCTTATTAAAGAGAATGAATAGAACTCACTTCTTCCGCATCGTTCATTTCATTTGTTTCAAATAAACCCATGATCGCATTGATAAATATAATGTCCACTTTCACGTGAAATTCCTGTATAAGAACCTTGAAGTATCGGAACTGTTGCACATTACTGTGTTCAAGTAATCGTTTAACCATACTAAGCTCGGCGAATGGTTTCATAACTGTTAAAATATGATGATTTCAAGTACTGAATTAGTCGAATGTATTCTGTTTTTTGTTGTATTTTAATTTTCGATTGAACAAAATTTACCGGTACTCGCTGTAACACTTTTGGGTGGCGGAACTGGAGCCAATATCACTGGGAAAACACAATCTGCAAGTTGATTGTCAATTTGCAATCTATTGATCTTTGCGTGTAATTGCACTTGATGCGCCGAGGTGCGATACTGCAACCACAAACCAGTTTGGAAAGTACGTCGCAGAAAACGACGATGCGGCTTCAACATTTCCATGTTCAAATAATCAATCTGAGATTAAAATTGAGAATTAAACTAAGAGTGAAACGAAAAATTACGAAATTATTACTTTCACTTCCGTTACCTCTAACTTTGGTTCAAGTATTGCTTTTTGTGTCGGATCTTTTCCTATTTGCAATTCACGCATATATTTTTGATAGCCCTCTTCCATAACATTCACCTCCCTTGTGCTGAGACCGCGCCAACGATGGCTAACAGATTTACGCGTTTCCCATATAATTCCAGAACTAAACCAGATAAAAAAATTGTTGATAAGAATAACAATTTGTCGAAATAAAGCAAACGTATAAACAACGTACCTAGCTATACACAAATATAGCAGTTCAGATCTCACGACGTTATTAACGAGAGAGAAGCCAACTCCGTGAATACTTATTGTTATTTCCTGTTCTATTGGTTCAAAATCACCCGCTAATTCACAATCTTCTGCAACTTTCATGTTTGTTGTAAATAAAAGTACTCGTTGTGTACCATCCAAAAATGACACGTAGTATACTTCTTCTGCTAAATCTGGTAACTGAAAACCTCCCAAAGTATCCTAAAATACAGAATTCTTTTAACGTTATCAAAGTACATACAAGTTGACCAAGTTGCCAGGTGTTGGAATTGAACATTTACTTTTCGAAGAGTCTCTTCGATTTCTTTCTTATTGTTATCTTCCCAGACCAATCTCCGCGGACCTGCAGGGTTCTCCCAGGTGTAAAACATCCTGTTGTACGACTGTATAGATCTGTAAAATAATTTTCATTGCAAAACAGCTGGTAATAAATATCAATTTCTTTTTTCAACGATCATACCTGACATTCAGGGATCCTTTCTCCCAGAAATCGATAGTGTGCGGAGTCTGATTGATAATTAATGCCGGGGCATTTCCATGACTATACGCGGATAAAGAAATGTACACTCCACCCTCGCTTATTTGTATATCTACGTTAATTCCTCCATACTATTGAGCAATAAGAATTATAGAATATATGCGTGTATTATTAAATTACGCATTGGATAGAAATGAAAAAGACGGTGCGAACCTTGTTGTTTAATTTTAATAAAGTTGTATGGCTCTCTGTATAAACGAATGGCGCAGTTTTCTCGGGATCACCTGCGATTCTGGCGGATAGAGTTTTCTGTTCATGGTCGGAACGAGGCCAGAGAGGTGTACATTCCCTGGGAGGAACCTTTGAACAAATAAAACAAAAATTTATACTAAACTTACAATTGCAACTACTGCAATTTATATTTTATACTAAACTAGCAATATTATATAAAATAAGTTTGCTTCTCATAAGTAACTATTACCTTAATCATAGGATCAGCTGGTCTATTACCTTCTTGGCATTCAATGAGATGGTCGGAATTATTTATCAATACATAATATGGAGTAAATGTAATTTGTTTCGTCAAAGAGTTATAAGTCAATTGATTATGAACCCCAATCTGTGATTTGGTAAAAAATGCTGTTAGTATGACATATACAGTGATTAAATAATGAAATTATAAATACAAAAAGATACTACTAACTTGGTACGTTAGACCATTGTATTTACAAACGACTACTCCCTCACTTCCTGCAACATCTATTGGAAATTTATCAGACCAGTCGCCGTCCTCGACTCTTATCATTGCCTTCTTTTTACCGAAGAATACTTTGGAGCGAAATGAAAACAATATTGGTCCCTTAAAATTTTCTGGATGGTAAAGTACATTTAGATAGTCTTCACCACTCTGAAAATTTTCATATAGTCAAATTCTTATTTAAGCCGACGTTAAAATTGCATTTTTCAACAATTAATTGTATCTTTTTCTAACATATTTATACACTGTTACATTATATATATATATATATATATATATATATATATATATTCGCCAACACCAGCCAGCTTTATTTTATAATCTTGCTTACGTATTTCAATAAATAAATCTCGAACTTGTAAAGTTTCGCATTTTTGAGTTTCGTTAACGTATAAGTCTCTACTGTATGTATTTGTTCTAAAAATTTCTAAAAGTATCTAGTCTTTCAACACAATTGTACATGCCATAGCAAAATGCGCAAGCAGTAATATCTTACTCGTAGCATGAAAAAGTATGCGTAATGTTGCAAGATTATGACGTGCCACGGGAAGCCAACTAACAAATAACATGAATTAAATTTAATACATTTTTTTGTTAATTCTGGAGGAGTACAATTATTGTATTTCTGAATACAAAAGAACGTGGTTAATGATTTAAAGAATTAATAAAAGAAGCACTAAACAATTATTTAAAACCATGTACAGTATTAGCACACAGTTAGCAGATAGTTAAATGTAGTGGATCGTATGAGAAGTTTATTTCACAATTGGTAAGATTAGACCATCACCAATATAAAATATGAAATCAATATATCACCGAACGTGCTTTCTTCTTCCTGTATTCTACACTTNGTAGAATTAATAAAAGAAGCACTAAACAATTATTTAAAACCATGTACAGTATTAGCACACAGATAGTTAAATGTAGTGGATCGTATGAGAAGTTTATTTCACAATTGGTAAGATTAGACCATCACCAATATAAAATATGAAATCAATATATCACCGAACGTGCTTTCTTCTTCCTGTATTCTACACTTGGTCGATGAGGTTTCATACAAATCAAATTNTTGGTCGATGAGGTTTCATACAAATCAAATTCTGAAAGACATCTTTCTATGTATTACAAATTCGTGAGATTGTCAATGATGAAATTTTTACTTCTAATATTTATGATTTGATCCACGATTAATGTAAATAAGAATTTACAATAAAAAGCAATTACAACATTCTGCGACATGCTACTGTACTTGGAAATTCCGCCTCGAACAACCAGAAAAAAAAAAAAATAGAACAATTTCAACGTTCAATTACACTGAATTACATTGAAAGATAATGCCAAGATTTTTTAAAATAAATTTTGCATATTTAAAAGTATAACCATCATTAATAAATAATAAAAATTATTTAATTAACATTGCGTCCAAAGCACGAAAAGTAATATGATATCACTACCTTGATTGGACTTGAGTGTTCTTTGCCACCCTTACTTGATTTCTGTAAAATAATGTATTGGATAAGATATGATTGTAGAAGATTAACAGTTTGCAACATTATACTACTTTCAGCATGCGTAATGTAGTGTAGCACTTACATATGGCACAAAAATATCATAACTCAAGCAATGCGTAGAGATTAATTAATGCAACTACCAAACAAAAATTTGCATCATTGTTTAATACGTTAAAATGGTTTATCACAATATCGTAAGAATACATATTACATTATAAAAATACTTTGGAATAAGTTTATAGTTAATCAATTTTAAAGAAAAGAAAAAAAATAAAGTTAAAAGGAGAAGATTAACAAGCGAGACTTAAATGAAGCAAAAAAAAAAAAAAAAAAAAAAAAAAAAAAAAAAAAAAAAAAAAAAA
>NIPQ01092691.1:15538-26973 GCA_002806875.1 Lepidotrigona ventralis hoosana
AAAAAAAAAAAAAAAAAAAAAAAAAAAAAAAAAAAAAAAAAAAAGAAAAGAAAGAATTGTTTGGAACAGTTTTCATGATACTTACTCGATAAGACAACATTAAGCCTGTTTTGTTTAACATCCAAAATGGACAATATAATGCCATAATGATAGAACCATGTTTATACGATGTATGCATTCCCAAATCCATTATAACTTTTTGTGCGCTATCAAAAGATTCGAAAGACCACACAGAAAACTCTGGTGGATTCGCTAATATCTCACCCCTGCATGACCAATCTTTCTCTAAATAATTTGGTAACTGCAACGTATTATAATTTTAGAAATTATACGATTTGTCCTGCATAGGAATGTGATTTACTTACTTTTATGATTATATGAGACTTTCCTGGGTCAATCGTGGGGATCTGATAAGATGTACCAGCTTCTAAGAGCTTTTCCTGTACAGCTCCAGGTAGGCATACGATAATATCGATAGGCAAGAAGTTCTTCAAATATACAGCTGGATACAAATGAACATTATAAATCGTACTTGCCATTGTATGTCGACTAGTATTTTCAAAATAAACTTGTTCTATTTCACCAACAACCTGTAAATATTACAACGCATTGTTAAAATACATTGTTAAATTCTTTTTTAAAGTATTAAAATTATTCTTTCTCTACTATGTTACTCTATCATTCTTTGTACTATTATCTAAGTGGTAAACGACACTTTGAATATTTAAGGCATAACAGTAAGGCATTACACTCCGTTTTATAACATTAATAAAACAAGAAAAAAGAAAACGTGCAATGGATAAATTATACCGAATGCCGAACATAAATTTTTGAACACTATGCGACAAAGATAAATTGAAAACTTAGCCATGGTACATTGTAGAAACTTTAATGCTGAAATGAACTAGACTAAAAAATAAAACAATGTCTATGAGGATAATTGAAATAAATGAAAGAAAGTTCTGTAAAGTAAAAGATAAATTCAATAAATTCAAAAATTGTCAAGTTCAATGAAAAGAGTTGAAGTTAATGTAAAAATAATTTCTCTGTTTTTTTTTTTTTTTTTATGGTAATTATATAATTAATATAAAAAAATTCACGACTGTAACTAAAACCATGCCAATAACTATTTCCAATCAAACATACAGGGAATCTCTAGATCAATAATAATCAATGTAATAACTAACACATCCTACAATGTTATTCATTACAGGTACACACTCATGTTAAAATTATTAACTGTCTATATATAGCGGGAGTAAAGATACTTATTTGGTTGATATCCAACATATACTAAATAGCAACTGATTCTCAAACTAATTCAGAAAAGAACGATTGTACCTGTATAGGTGCATCCAGATATTTTTTGTGCTCTGAGGGTAAAGTTTTCAAGCAAAGATGCTTGACGCAATCAATGAAACGACAGAATACGGATCGCCAGTTAATAGCATTCAATAATAAGCCAATAGTGTTGTTATTATATAAAATACTACCAACCACAATCATCACGAAAAACATCTAAAAGTAAAAACTGTTGCTTATAAAAGCATGTGATGTCAAAGTTTGTTTTAACAAAGTCTTGTTTGATTACAGCATAGAAAAGAAAAGAAAAATAAATTAAACGTACAGTTTTGTCATATAATAGTATTACACATACTACACGGTGTGAAATTTTTAAAAGACAGAAATCAAATGTAAGAGTTTCCTAAATTTGTACATAAATAAGTGAACGAGTTTCGCTTTCTTACCTTCATGTAAAATGGTTCTACAGCTTCTTGCCTTGCTCGAGATTCACATTTCAACAGTTTTGTCATACTAACTGTTTTTTGTAGATCTTTCCAAATAAATTGCTCTATCGAAACCATATATCTGGGGAAGAACATTTTAATAAACACTGCGGAAGGAAAAGCGTAAAAGATACAAAAATTTATTTATACAAAAATATAAATTACCCCTCAACACTGAAAAATAATCCATAAACATTTGTTGGCGTATATACAGCATCCAACGGAAGATTCAACTTACTATCTGAAGCAACAGTTCCCACACATTCAACTTCATTTCCACGCTTAGTCATATAATATACGGATATTGGTTGACTAAAATGATTGTGCACCTACGAAATATATAGAATGTTGTTGCTTGTGATTATTATCATTATTATTATTATTATTATTATTAGTATTATTTTACTAATTACTACTAATTACTACCAAAGCTTGAGAGAATTTATGCAAATTACCTGTAGAATACTTCGAAGGGTAACAATGGTACTTCCTTCATCTACTACAACGTCAGAAACAATACCCCATTCTTCGGAATTATCTTTTCGATACTTCAATGAAAAGAACCTTTTATCAGCTCTTAACACAGGTATAGCCAATGTTCCATTAATTTCCTTGAACTTGAAACAATGTTATTATATACATTACAATATTGATTATACGAAGCAAATTTATATTTTCTGTATATTTTAAATGTATTATATTACCGAAATAATAAACTTATCATCGTCTCGTTCTTTGATCGTTTCAGTTTTTAATTGATCAACCAATGGTATTTCGGTTTTTGTCGTCCTCGGAGCTAAATCCACCGATGCACCAGATTCAAGAATTACTTCCATGTACGAATCTGTGTTATTGCTCGCAAGTTTAGATCCATCACTAAAGACCTAAGAAAAATATACATTCATAGTACTATCTTTATAATTAAAAAGTATAAAAAAAAAATTTTAATGACAATAAACCTTGAAGTGACTGCGCTCCAAGTCTAAAACTATCGCTAGACCAGTTTCATTCCTGAGCACGTATGGTGCCACATTTTTGGCCATTCCTTTTCCACTAGCTTCCATAGCAGATGAAAATGCATTGCCAAGTTGTTTTAGTACATCCAGACAAGTTTTAGTCACGGTTATTTCTAAATTTTCCTATTGTAAAATATCGTAAAGATATTTATTGTAAAAGTATATGATAAGAAAAAATTTATGTTTATCAACTTACAGTTGATACTACGTCGATAGACATTTTAGGAGTTTGATGTAATTCTTCTATTTCACTATCTGACGTAGGACTGATAGTCCTTGCATTTCTAGAGTCTGGCGATACATTATTAAATTGAATCTGGCACACAAAAATTAATAAAAAAAAATACGTGAAAACAATGAAAAAGCTGCAAGAAATATAACACATTTTAATCTTTGATTGAATTTAAATACATTACTTTAACTTTTAACTCCCAAGGCGTAGAAATCAATTTTTCATTTTTAATTTCCTCTATTGGTTCAATCAATGGTTCCCACAATGCTAGACAGCTATTGTAGTAAGCCATAATTACCGACATTGTACTTTCTACGTTCATCTAAAAATATTCGAGCGGTGAACGAACAGTGCGAGAAAAATCTATATCATTCAAATTCATACGACTATATCTTACAGTTTTCGTACTCCAATCGTTAACGTTACTTTGGAAGCCAATGTGAAGCAAAAGCATCGGTAACGTTTTATTACCAACGCCTGCTTCCAACGTGAATAGAATCGTCGGGGCAGAGATTATTGCTAATTCTGGTTTATAAACCGTAGTATCCTCATCGTCAGAATATACGAAATCTTCTATGGCTTCTACTCCTACTTCTAAAAAGAAAATAGAGAAACATACGTACGTTGTACATTGTAAAAACGGATCATGTTGAATGAAAGAAAATTTATATATATAAATTAAATGTGTATGTTATACCTGTTTTTAAGAACCAAAAATCATTTTCTTCAAACGGAGTCACGATCCATAATCCTTCGTAATTTTCTTCGGTAACAACAACTTCCTGATCTTGTTCTTGCGTCTTTGTGACAGTATGAACTACTTTATTCAATATCTCTATGACACCTATAAACAGTGAGCTTCATCAGCGATCTTATTCCGACATTCCAACTGTCAATAATTGAATTACCCGGCGAAACCGATAAGTGAATATCTGTGCAACAAATATCGATGTGAAGTCCTTTGCCATCTGGTGTAGAGCCTGCTACACTTATACTGCACGGTCTTAGTACCTTTTATAAAATTAACGCTCTTTTATAAAATTTTCAGCAATCACATGTAGAAACAGCAATCACAAGTAAAAACTTTTAGAGGAAGAATCTTTACCTGATATATCCAGTCACTTCTTTTCACGGGATTGTATATACCAGCTAGAATTGATAAATCTTTTATGGAGCCTGTTATTATTTGATGCTCATCCATCAAACGTACTTTCAGCAGTAATTCGGTCTGAAAGAGACTTATGTGTTATATGCAAACAAGGGAAACAATATAAACAACGATACAATAAAAAAAAAAAAAAAAAAAAAAAAAAAAAAAAAAAAAAAAAAAAAAAAAAAAAAAAAAAAAAAAAAAAAAAAAAAAAAAAACAAAAGACTATACATATTACTCTCAATAAATTGATAAAAGATAGTGTTNGGTTTCTCAACGTGTATATTAATCGTAAACATTTTTTTAGTCGACGATGTAACTTGTTTCTTTTTAACCGCCGACTCGCTATGATTTTTTGGCACGTGCTGGGCCACTGACTTATTCGTCGGTGGTTCATCGACGGTAAAAAAATCCTTTACTTTCATTAGGTAGTCGAGTGATACGATAATGCTAAATGAAAAAACTCGAATGTCAACTGAAAAACGAGAATTGCAAAACTTTTGAGTAAAACTGAGAATGAACTTTACGTCGGTTGAAAAATGATTTTTCAACTTACCGAACGTATCGTTTGAACTCTGTCTAACAGTCATGTCTAACATGCTACGAATGGGTTTTGATTCTTTCTCTACGTCGTCCATAGAAGGTACCGCTGTAGTTCTTTCCATAATTCTTACAAGAGAACCTTGTCTGCTCTGACGTATGTCATCCAGAGTACAGTTCATAAGGAGAATTGAAGTTGCCATTAATCCATCGGCAAATATTCGACCTTTCAAGGCGAAATGAGTCAGACAAAATTTCGCTAGTCCGTTCTCTGGTGGATGAAGCAGAGAACTTTGTGACTGCAACTTTAATTAATTTAGATAATTTATATGCTCGGACAACAATAGAATCGTATAGCACAATCGATATTTCATTGAAATTACCATTTTTGAACCTCCTGTGAATAAGGTAATCACAAGGCTGTCCATAACAAACTCAAATTTGATAGACGTGTGTACATGTATTTGCTCTTGCAGGTTTGCATCTTCCGTATCTTCTGCAATAGCTCTTATAAATTTGTCTGCTCAAATGAATTAAGATGTACGATAAGTACGTCGTAATTTCTTAATTTTACCAATTTTACCAGAATACGAAAACAAATTGTTTTATTACCACTTACCACTTTGATGATGTTGCAAAACTTCTACTTCTAACTTCTTGTCGGATTGATTTACGCTTGCCGTAAATCTTTTATCTTCGGCTGTCTCGCCTAAATTCTTTTCCAATACTTTCATTGCAGTTTCATAGTCCTCCTTACTTATTAATATATTAATTTTATTTAATCTGCCCGACATGTCAATATCTGGTATAGAGGTGAACCAGGCAGTAGATAAATTACGTTTAACGAGCAGTGTAAAACTAACTGGTTCTAACAACAATATCTCATTTTCAATCGCAAACTTTTCTACATTCAATCTTACCCTGTTGGAGTGAAATTAACATTACATGGAGTAAACGCATGGAGTAAATACGCTAAGTATTAGTAAATGTTATCACAGTTTGTAAGTAAGTAAGGAATTGTTACCGGGATAATTTCAAATTTTGCAACTCGACTCTCATCTCATCGATAATAGGGCAATCTCCGCTGTCATTTGTAACTTCCAATTTCTTAAAAACGTTACATACAGTAAGATTACCCATATCCAACGTCAAACAATGATCACTTTTTGAATGCATTGGTACGTATATAACTGGAGCCTAGACATAATAATGTAGACATATATAATGTAAAAAGTTTAATACGTTAAGATTAAAATACGATAATTCGAATTATTTTTACGACGTACCTTAATTTTTATAGCAAGTCCAACACGCGTTGCGCTTTCTTTAACGTCTTTAATATTTGTCCTCGCGGCTTCCGCGGCTGCTGCTGACGCATCCTTTATAGCTTGCTGAGCCGTTTGAAAATTGTTTAGGAAACTCTGAAAGATCAAATCTATTTTCATACCATCTACGTACTAAGAAATATATAAATTATTTTTTTTTTTCTCACCATTATACTGGTAACAAATATATTCAAAAAGACGACACGATAGCAACCCATAACAACCGTAATAGACATATTATTTTTGTCAATTTCCGACGGTTCAACGTTATACATTATAGCCTGGATTTGCAGAGATTCAGTATCTTCTGTCACCGATACGATCTACCAAACGCCAAACAATAATTAATTGATATTACATGACAAATGAACAACTGCGTGGCAAGTTGCACGTGCACTTACATCCCTGTAAATCGACGCTTCGTTAAGATCTTTAATACTAATGGAAGATAAATTAATATTTGTTTGAGAGTAGGAAGCTTTCATTACAAATCCAGCGGTGATACCGTCGACATAAAGTGCAGTGATTTGTCTGCAATTGCTAGTGATCTTCATACAGATGGTTCCAACTTTTGCTTGAACTTTCAAATCTACGTGCTCTATCGTTGTTCTCCTTCGTCCTAAACGTATATATGTAAAGGTACGTACATTATACGATGTAGAGTTGTAACAATTACAACGGTTACTCTGGCAGGTATAGAAAACATATAAAAATATATTTACGTGTCGTTGATCTAAATTTTTGCTTTTGAATTTGTTCCTTCAAGAACGTAGAAGTTTCTTCTTGAATGGAAACCAAGTGACTAGGCCGTGGACGCAAAGCAGGCTGTTTTTCCAGTTTATCGTTTGCTATGACGTTCATTTGATCCTACAATTTAAATAAATACACAAGAGTATATTGTAATTTATATTCTTTGCTTACGCACAAAATTTGTCCTTTTACCTGAACGTATGATATAAATTGAAGAAGATTTATCAGAGCTTCCTGATGTAATAAAACGTCTAACGTTGTAAATTCTAATTTTAGTAATTGAAGAACAGATCCATGCTTTGTTTTAAATTCAGGAGATCGTTTATTCACCTAAAACGTAAACGTAACGGAGTTTAATAAATTACATCCAGCGAATAAATAATATAATTTACGCAATCATATAAGTTTATGTTTTACTTACATTTATGTACTGTACCGTTATCAAATATTCCTGTCTACCTGACAGCATAGGAGTGTTTATCATAAATATTTCTCTTTGACTGTAATGTTGCTTAACTTGAACGCCGCCTAGTCTTAATAATATCTCTTGATCGTAAGTTCGTTGTACCATCTCTGCTTCTAACTGCAATATCTCGAATTTTACAAACGGTATTACTTCACTGCCTTTTTGGGACGAAAGTTGTATCGCGAATTCTGCAATAGACGATACAATTGTAAATTGAATGAATAATTGTCCATAAAATATCATCACTCGTTACCTTTCATTTCAAATTTCATCTCCATATCGATCATCTGTTTTACCGAAGTTACAGCAGAATCTTCTTTCCTCTTCTCAGCAATAGTAGTGGTTAAATCTTTCAGTAAAGATAATTGCGAAACAGATTTGCTCTGTAAAAAAAAAAAGTATATCTCGTAATCGTAAGGATAGAACACTTGACTCACTAATCATCATCGACATGTAGCAAACATGCAAAATGTACCAAGGATGCTTTCTGGTCTGTTGGTTCTTCTTCCTTTGGCTGTGGTATGCTCTGAGCGATAGAAAGAGCTTGCAACAGACGAATGTCTAAGAAAATTAATTAGGGGATTATATCGCGTGCATTATTGATATATATTATTCGTTAAAATGAAATTCTTTCTTCAACCTGTTAGATTAACAACAACCGATGGTAATTGCCCGATTAATCTGAACTTTGGAAGTAAAGGATCGTCCATTATTAAACACTTGTGAAATTGGATTTCGAGTGTCGTTGGATGCAACAATGTCACAGAATCATCCACGTTTGACAATATTGTGCGCCATTCTTCACCCGGTAATGAAACTAATACCTATTTTACATTACCATAGTTAACAGACGTGGGTAAATCCATCAACGTCAGGGCATTTAACATTTCAAAAATTAAGAATATACATACTTGAAAATCGGCTATCTTTAAAACAAATTTATCATAACTGTATTCCCTAAGATGCGATAGCACGTCTTCTTCGCTTTTGCCCATACTGATCAATTGTTTGACAGACACGTTTGCCTTGTCGTCACCTTTTGGCTTTTCCAAAGAATGTATTTGCAAACTACCAAGATTCACAACTAATAACGATTTTGTGTTATCATAAAATCCGTCATGCGGTATGATTAACTGAGAAGCTTGCATATTAACCTGTTAAATAATCGTCGTTATTACATATAGTTTTACGTTTGTTAGTTAAGTTTTGCTCGTTACAACGAACGCCCATCGTAAAGTGAATTTTTACCTGTATGTCCAACACTGAGTGCTTTTGAATAGCATGTTCCAAACCTAAAGCCGACATTTCTTTCAAATCTTCCAATCGTTCCGCAGCAACTGCTTGCAGACTATGTATAGATAAGATAATGAATTATTACAAAAAAAGCAGTTGTTAAATAATAATACAAAGTAGAAGTAGAAGAGAATAATGTCCTTACTTGTTCAAAGTTGATGAATTTTGTACTTTAAACAAGTTAACCAATTCGATTACTGTTTGTGCATCGTAAATAATATCCACAGATTTCGATCTTACTACGATACGATCGCCACATAATTTATCGAGAGGATTCTTTTCGTACGACACCGACAGTAAAACGTTGTCCGCGCCATGCTTATGCGAATTGAAAAGTGAAGGAATATGTTCATCTTGTTTCGTTCCCAATAATTTCATCTCGTTAATCGATACTGTAACTCTGTGAGAAGGAAAATGTTAAAACGTTAAAATACAATAATTCACGTTTTTATAGTCTAATTATTTTTCCTCTTCCTTTTCTTTATTTTTACTATTTTTTTCTTTTTCTTTTCTATAATAAAACACACACATACAAAATAGCATTGGCAGATGGTCTCGACTTAAAACCTGCCTCAACACTGTGAAGTTGAAGGTCTAGGACACAAGGATGCTCTTTATCCGTATCTAAAATTATAATTTGTAGTTCGTGTAAAAGAAATCGCGTATCAATCATCTCGTATGTCTCAGGATAATGGGCCGGCGCACTATTTTCTTGATAGTCGATTGCTCTGTACAACTTTTCCTTCTCTTGCGGTGTCATTGCCTCGCTAAATTTCTTCACTAAGATAAATATTTAAACGAAAATTATATACAGATAAATAAAAAAAACTTAGTCGATAGCAATACAAGTATATAAGTATAAATAGTATACAACAGAAGTCGAGATTATTACTTATAGCAGCTGCAGAATTCAACTCTTGCGTTTCCTCTGCCTGCGTACTGGACCATAAGAAACCGAACCAACCTCGTTTCGCTTTCAGATTTCTTTCTTTTTCCGCTAATCTTTCTACCTTTGAAGTAAAAATGAAAAACAAACCTCGTTATAGCAAACATTGAAAAATATATATATATATATATATATACGTTCTTTTATCAGTTAATAATACTAATAATATGTTCTAATCTATCCGTCAACCAACTTCCATTTCGATCTTCTGTCTTATAATGACTAAATTAAAAATGTCCAATCTTTTTTCACAGTTAGTAAGGACATCTTCTATCTCGTGCACGACTTTCTTAGTTGTTAGTTTCGTTTGATAAGCATCGGCGTAAGTGCGACAAATATCCCGGTGTTCTTTCATATGATTCCAATCCCAATTTTTGCGTTTTCTACGAACTGTCTCTTCTAAGACACAAGTGTACGCAAATCTCCACCTGAGAATGAACAAAGAACTTGCACAAAGATCATTCTTTTACCTCCAATTATTTAGAAATTATTTAGAATTAATTTATTACCACTCTTTATAATGGCCCCTGTACGATGTTAAATCTGGCCTATATTTTCTATATGGTGCTGCCTTTTGAGCTTGATCTAAACCCTCTCCTAATTGTACGAGAGTATGATATTGCTTTCTCTCCAACCCTATTCTTAATTTTTGCATTTCCATGTCTAACCACACCTTTGGAATTGTATAGTTACTTCCGTCCATTTCTGGCTTTGGATTTAATTTTAATTTCGCATTGACATTTATTGGACCCAATACTAAACGAATACGAAGAAACGCAAAGAATCACAAAGAAACTCTAAATTATTAGATTTACGTGACAAGAGATTAATTAAATTAATTTAATTCTATCTTAGCTTACAGTACTGATAACCAAGTGGATTGTAATCCGTGGTTGCAATTCCATTGTAAAACAGATTTAAATAGTCCGATTGCGTGTTACTAAATTGTTCTGCAGTTGTATTGAGATACACTGCCAAACCATCCAACGTGCATAGCTGGAAAAAAATATTTCAAAAAATGTTTCAGTCTGCAAATCATCTTTGCGGCATTGTTTCTTTTCCACGGCATTTCACAGGCTTACCTTGTAAATTTGTGGAATAGCGTACATATCTTTTAAGTTTCCTGTTGTTTCCCAAGAATCTGTACAACTTTCCAAAGTGAATGTACTCAGTGTAAACCCAACTGAGAAGGGGTGATCTTTAAATGAAATATGATCTTCGTATCTCACATGTATCCTTTTTACTTCAATGTGAATGTTCTTTATCATACGAGCAATCAGTTTTTCAACCATCGAATCATCTAGTTTTTCTTGTGCTGAACAACAAATAAAATGACGACTGCTTCAACCGTACAATTAAAAAATACAAAATCATTGAAATTACTCTATGAAATATTTTGTTTTTACACTTGGTATCTGCTAACTGTTTCCTTTTCTCAACTCTCGCAAGCTCTGCGCGTTTTGCTTCAAGGTGTATCTTTGCTTCTTTTTCTGCATTGTACGCAACCTGAGTTGAAGGTACCACAAGCACAAACAATTCCTCGACTATTGCATCGATTTGTCCGTTCCACATATCTTTGAACGGTATTTTTAATATAAGTTTTCCTGAGGAAGGAAGACAGAAGATTAGAATGATTATTCCTTGAACATACACGTTTGCTTCACAAACCTAATCTTCCATATTCCAATCTGATGGGTAGATCCAACACATCTAATGCAGTTTCTTTTATTAACAAATCTGTTAATACTACATCTCCTAAAAGAAGAGAAATATAAAATGTGTTTTCATGTAAAATAAAAATTACATTTTCATTTATGAAAGCAAAACGTGTGCGTGTGCGTGCGTGCGTGCGTGCGTGCGTGCGTGCGTGCGTGCGTGCGTGCGTGCGTGCGTGCGTGCGTGCGTGCGTGCGTGCGTGCGTGCGTGCGTG
>NIPQ01092692.1:0-28399 GCA_002806875.1 Lepidotrigona ventralis hoosana
TGTATACACATCGAAAGTTAAATTGACAATGAGCCTCCCTACCGCTCAAGGTTAACCTACGTGTTTGGTCGGCGATCATCCGGAACAACTGATAATTTTTTTTAATATTTCTAAAAACAGTTTTTCTATTATACTAATCAATAATTTAACAGTTTTTACATTTCTGTCGCAATGTTACACTTTCATGAATATGTTACAATGTTAAACGTAATATTTTATTAATTTTTTATCGGCTACAACTGAGTTTACATTTTCGTGATATTAATTTTTAAATTATAACTGCATCGATGTATATTAAATAGAAATTTATGTAGAGAAAAGTTTTGTAGTCAAAATGAAATAAAATAATGAAATGAAATAATGTTTGGGCATTCAATGACTGATTCAGTTGTTACATGTAAATAGTTAAAATTGGTGAGTGATACACAAAAATATAATTAAAAGGCAAGGTAAAATATAATTTTACAGTTTGAACAATTTATTTGAAACAATTATTTTATTTTAATTTTCACGAGTTTCATTATTACAAATTAAATTAATTATTTCATTCAATAATTCAAAGTCATTTCTCTTAAGTATTCATTGTTCAAATTTGTTATAAATTATGAGTTAAAAATTTTAAATAACACTTTGAAACATTAGTGAAAAGAATTTATCGTTTAATTGTTGCAAGTAAATTATTAGAAACATTAGATAATGTTTAAACAATTAGAATATTCAGAAATAATATTTAAAAATTCACTTCGAAAGTTTAATCGATGTGCACACGACGAAGATTCAACTTATAATGACTTTCTTCGCTGCTTAATCTTCACGTGGATAGTTTTTGTCAATACCTTCAAAAACACTTTTTCTATTACAGCAATCAATAATTCTACAGTTTTTAGGTTTTATTTGGTTAAAATTTCACAAATTTACAGTTTTATTGTTTCATAGCCCCCCATTGATTTAAGGCAACAATAAATACTATAATTTCTATATTTCTATATTTTTTACAAATGAGACGTTTGCACGGTAGTCTTTAACTTATAATTCTGTTAACACATCTACTAAATGTGCTAATTTATGTCTTGTTATCTTATTATCATGGCCGAAAAAATACATGGTGATGCAATGTGTGCAAATATTTATATACCTCATCTGTGCTATAGTTTCAATTACGTTGACTAACAAATTCGATCCAAGTTTCGAATATACTTTGCGAGAAATTAAGACTTGAAGTTTTGATCCATTAAGCAAAATTTTAAAATTTCTATGCATACATTTCTTGGGCCTAAGAAAACTGAAAGTCTAAAACAAATAAGTTCGCAAATTAAACCTTTTAATGAACTTTTTTTAAAATTTGTGTAAAATAACCTATTTTGAATATGGTCGGTAAATGTAGCGGCCAATATTATCACCATCTTTAGTACCGACGAATGCCGATAGATATCGCCATCCTGTCCAAAATAGAGTTTGTATTAATTGTATACACATAATTACTCAATTACGTATTAAATCAGAATAATACTATACAGAGAAGATTTCTAAGAGTTTAAACTTTAATTTATTTCTGGAACACTTTAAGCATTAATAAACTTTATTTTAAACTTTATAACTCTAGTGTTTTAGTCTTTGAATTGATCAAATTTTCATTTGCAAAAAAGCCAGTTAGATTTATTTTTCAGTTTTTTTTAATTGCATCCCTAAAATTGAATCTTTCTGCATTCCATTTAACCTATCGACGAATAACGAATTGAAAATTTTACTGAATAGATCTTTCCAAATACTCTTTAATTACCTTGTTACCTGTTTTCAAAACTTGGATGAAAATTATCCGTGAGCATAGTTGGAAGTATGTATAATATAATAAGTTTCATGTACGTTTTTTTAAGATGAATCTTCATTCAGACGATTAATTGTAAGCATTAACATAATTATTTCTCTCTGTTTACTTGTTGCAGTGGTGGTAGCAATGTATCTCGATATTGTTGACGATGTATATCGATATATATCGATGTCCTGCGATACGACGCGGTCTTCGAGTTTTTCCGTTACAGTTTCCGATTCTTGCCGGCAATGAAAGAGAGGTAACACTTTTTAATATTAAAAACATTACAAATGTATACAGCGTTTTGAACTTAAACGGCCAATCTAGGAGGGATTGATCTATACATAAAAAGAAGAAAGAAATGTTGTATAAAGTTTGTCAGGAAACGTCTTGTTGCACAGTTACAAACAAATATTATACGTATATGAAACAGGTAGCCACACATTTTTCTCTATCATTTGATTTTTCATATAGAGAACTTCATATAGAGAACTTATAGAATGCAAGGAATTAAAAACATAATTTTATTGAAACTCAACAAAATTCTCAGGAACATTATAGTATTATTAATTCTATTGTTGAATTATTTTATAATTAATATTAACAAAAATGAAAAAAGACACGTACTTAACGACGCTGTCTGTGTGCTCTGTAGTGGAAAACTGCTACTTATATATTCCATGTATCCAACATTTGTTCATAACTCTGTAACAGAGCGTTTAATGTTGAATTTATATATAACATTTTTTTATGCAGATTAAGCTCTCGTGGCTGTTTAAGTTCGGATTACCCTATATAGTTTCTGTTTAGATTACACCATATTGAAATTGCCATTTTCTTGAAACCCGGAGCCACGTTTGAAGAAAAGGAACATAATATTGTATAACTAGACGGACATACTGAATATATATATGTGTTCATGCCATAGATAAGAAACGTAACAAGGGCAACAGTGGCGGTTGGTTCCATTTTCTCACCACCATGTGGCGATAGTGTTTCAGTGTCCATGATTCGATTCCATGAAATTTTCATTCGCAATGAAAACTAAATTAATTTGTAATTTTTTGTAAGTGTATCTATTTAAATGTATCTCAACTTTTTTCCTGTTTTATGCACTCGATGTACGCATTGAGCGTATAAGAATACATACATAGCAATTTCATTAACATTTGACAATAATCAGTTGATGTGTTTTCCATTATTTCAGTGATTTATTTGAAGGAATTGTTTGAAAATACGCGAAATATAATATAATACACTCAAGAAATATATTACAGTTGATGGTTTGATTGTTTAACTCTTATATTTTATCTGTTTTAGATTTTTATGTTACGTGCATTGTACAAGTAACATTATTGATCTAACGAAGTATGATGTGTCGAAATTTTGGAAAAATTGAATTTTTCGCGTTGAAATATCAGCTGATGAACTGTTATGCGAAGAAGTTGTAGGAAATTATATTTTGAGTAATTAAATATTTCCGAAACCAGAAATGTGTCCAGAGACAAATTGGATTACTAAGAAAGAGGTGGTACATACATCTTGAGTTATTAGACACTCTAAGTTTGAGTTAGTAAGTTAGGATCTGTTGCTTGATTTACTACGACAAAAGAGATCAAGTTAATTGGTAAAAAGGCGATTGACCTGCGGCGGACAGAGAGACAGAGGTCACCATCCTTCGGAACAATCAGTGACTTCCGGCGTGCTGGGTACGTTTATGAATCATTTTGATATTTCTATATCAACTATCTTTTTATTTGTCTCTTCATTTAGATCGATCACAACATTTACTCAAGTTTTCACGCACAACAATTTCTTTTCACATCGTAGAACGTACACAATCTGAAGCATGTCCTGAATTATTTCTTCTCCTTTCATCTTCACCTATGTGGCTCGTGTGTTATATTATTTACTTCTCGCGTGAATAAATATAGCATATATTTTTCCCTAGCGTTTGGGAAGGGAAAGTACTTTCATTGTCGTAATTGTAACTTTGGAGTAAATGTTGAATTTAGCGCTGTAACACGCCGCGGTTCCGGTGTTGTATTTCCGGCAGAGCACACCCACTCGTCTTTGGCAGGATGAATTCATCGCGTATCTCTTGGCCTAACGCACTTTTATCTTGGGGGAAACGGCTGGTCGTTGGCCTACGTTATTCTTCTCGGATATTGATATTGATACAACTGTCCCTGAATCGCGTACAGCATTGTTAGTTACGCATATTTGTCTCTTCGTCTCTTATCTCTCTTTATGACTGATTTCTTTGATTTCCTAATCTCTCTCTCTCTCTCTCTATCTTCTTCAGATGTTGCGATCAACTTTAATTTTATTTAACTAAAGACATCAGTTGTGAAGATGATTGTCTATTGGCTGGCAAAGTATAAACTCGCCGAGATTTCAAACTTTGAACTACGAACAAGTTTGGGAGAAGGCAAGGTATGTAGGTACTAGTCGCTACGTGTGGGTGTCTCAGGCGTGGAAAGACAGGGTCGAATGCAGATAACAATGGCACCCGTGGTTTAGCGGTCAGTTAAACCGAGAATTTTTATTCTCTCGTTACGATTCATCCGAAATAGATCGTGAAGAAGAAAGCAAATTTGCTAAAAAAAAAAAAAAAAACAAGGCTTGGGCTTTTGAGCAAATAATTGAAATTTGTGCAGTGTACTTCGTATGTATATCTTATATATAGTCGTTGTTTCAGGAAATCGGTGAATTTATCACCAATCGATTAATTTGTTATTAATCACTGCGACATAAGTGTGTGCGATAATAAGAAGGAATAATTTGAAGGTGAAAGGTGAAGATCGTAAAGAGTAAAGAGTAATGAGCAGAGAGAAAAGGGCAAAGACAGATGATGATGTGCGGAAGGAGGAGCGGTGGTGGGAAGGGGGCAGGGGGGCAGGGAGGCAGGGAGGAACGAGACAAAGTGGGGGTAGATGATGACGAAGAAAGTAGCGTCAGTCGCGCGGCACGCGGCGCACCGTACGCGGTAGGGTATCTCGCGTCGTGTTTTCCACGGTGCAAACAAACACTGCCTTTCATTTCAGTATTCGCAACTACTGTCAATACCGATTAGCGTGATCCGTACGTATAACATAATTCGGCAGGAATCACGCTAACTCGGTAAGAGAGCAAAGCTACATCCTAAAGATTTCATCCGTGCAAATCGGTGACTCACGATCGAAAATATCAATGGTTGCAAACAAAGCTGGTTGTTTCGCCTTTTTCTAACTCCTTCGCGCGACTTATTTAATTATATACACGTATATGTATAGTGTGACGACGTTTCGTATCGTTAAAAGTACTTGCACGAGTACCGTATATATATATATAGATATATTCGTGGCTGTGAATTTCGGCGATGGACGTGTCGGAGCTGACTGTTTCCTCTCGTTCGATTGCGAGAAAGTACTACAGTGTGTTCACGTGTATCCACAGAGGCCATAGAAGAGGCGCTTTCCAATGGCTGGAAAATTACTTGGCGGGGATAAATTAACTTGTTCCAGTAACGTGAAAGTCTCCTCGTTTAATAAGCCGAAACGTATTCCACGTACTTACTTACTTCATGTCTTTCCTTTATTTTCTTTATTATGATAGGATTACTCGAGCCTCGCTAGGCATTGTCATCCTTTGTGACGCACGTGCTTCCATTTTATCGCAGTGTCCGGCTTGGTGGGCGACTAAAAAAATTGCTCAACCCTGTCTCCACTCTCTCTCTCCGTTGACAATAGTTCGTTCGTCTGCTAACGAATTACGCTTTTCGTTTCAGTTGTTTTAGTTTAGTTTTTTCTTTTTTTTTTTATTGCTGACTTTGACTAGGATATTTCCAAGTTTGCGAGTGCTCCAAATTTGTTCTATCAATTTCAATAGTCTTCTCTTTTCCACGATTTTTGTTGGAAATATAGCCAGAATGTGCGGCCAAGGTGCTTTGAAAAAAATTCGAAGAAGAAAGCCTTGCCCTATTCGAGTTTTAATTTTAGTCTTCCACAAGCGAAGGGAAATTCGGATCATGATGCCCGCTAGAGAAGGATGAACTTCTCTTGCTCGGATTCTACGGCCGCCAAATTTTTACAAATTTGCAATTTTACAATTTTTTACAAAATTTCACTAGTGAAACAATACTTCTACCTTTTTTCTTCTTCTTCTTTTTTTTCCCTTTCAGTCCATAAATCTCGCAACCTTGCATCCTTCCTTTTCAAAGTTCGGAGATAATACCACGCAAATCGGGCAGCGTGTGTCCGTTTTCTAGGTAGACGTTTATTTGATTTCAATGTAAAAAGAGGTGGGATGGATGTCAAATTGCCAGGATTAATCGTTGGCAAAGAAACTGGCAGAGTTTCTTTCTTTCTGAACCGAGCCCTTCAATTTCGAACGATTAATTGAAACGAGGATATCAAAGGGGATCGAAACACACAATAACGAAGTAACACGTTTGTTCACCGCAGTTGCGCAACGACGTTTCATCATAATTTTTTTTTTTTTTCTGGCTTTATCGTTACCTCTTATCGAGTTTCGGGGGCAACATTGCTGAAACAAAGAATCTTTTCAGATGAAAAGCCTAGTGGATATTTTGGTTATCTTGTGGCAAACTCCTTGTTCGTTTCGTCTAGATTCTTGCACTGCATTGATAAAAATTAATAAAGTCAATCCAGCTAAAGTGACACGTAGTCTGTTTTTTGTTCTAAGAGATCTTCTCTGCATCAAATTGCAAATAGGAGGAGGCATTGATTGAATGCTTTGCGAAACACGAGGAGGAAGAAAGTGGGAAACTAGAAGAGACAAAGTAACACAAGTACTCTTGTTTGAGTTTGCCAGAAATCCTCTGTAGCAAATGTACGATACGTATTTATTCAAAGGAAAAACACGCCGTTTAATCTTATGCGTATTTATTTATAGTCGGCATTCCCTCGTTTCGTTCACTCCGACCTCGTTAAAGCACGTGCGTTCTTGGAAGATGTTTCACGCGCATTAATCGATCAATCGTCGAATTTGGATACATGCGTACTCCGACTAAGATTGATGGATCATTTTCAGCCAGTTTCACTTTCTTAGACTCTTTGTCTGATCGACGGATACATTTTGCAGGCGTTTAAGTTTGTCCTTCGTTTGCGTGTATCGACCTTGGCGAGTTCGATGGCAGAATTTGAGTTGCATTTCGCGCGAAGCCGAGTGGAGCCAAGCAAATTTCGTTTGTCCTCTTTTCTAGGGACATTGACAACAAGCATCGGAGCGGAAATCATTGGCGACTGGCGGGAGAAATTCGAATAGACCGGTGGAAAGAGAGGAGGAGAAGACGAAGGCTCGATCCCCGAGTATCGACAGAAATAACATTCGAATGAGGCACGTTGCATCAAGGAGGAGGGAAATTTCCGCGGGACAAAGGGCAAGAACAAAGAAGGGAAAGGGAAACGTGCACGACAGCCTCCGACAAATATACCGGAAATCCAAACGTGCGAGGGATTCGCCGACTTTGATCGACCTTGAGCCATCTTGCCATTACAGAAACCGCAATCATGATACACCGTGGAAACGTACGATCGATACGTTGCATCAAACCGGAAATGCGTCTCGCTTCTTTCACGAATATATTTCAATTGTCTTATCGATCGCCGATTTGAAAAGTGAGTACTCTCTTAAATTACGTCGACGTTTCNTTTTTTTTTTTTTTTTTTTTTTTTTTTTTTTTTTTTTTTCTCGTAGTTTCTCATCGTGAAAAGATCAAAGGTGGAAAACGTCTTTCTATCGATGTACGATGTACTAGGTGTGTTTCTAAATGACAAAGTCTTATATTTTTTTGACTAAACTTCCGGTATAAGGCGAAACATTTCCATTTTTCTTTCGCTTTCCTTTGATGACTCGCGACCTTTATTAACCATTCCGTTTAACTTTCTTCCGTGTTTCTCTCGAAAACATGACGAAATGATCGGGTGAGTCAAAAGACCCAAAATCGGCACGTGGTTCGATCTTTCTCGCAGCTGAAAAATCGGCGAACGCTTGAAACGCGTAGGAAGTGCTAAACCTCGCGAATTACGTACATATGTATATACACATATATATATATATATATATTTTTTTTTTTTTTTTTTTTTTTTTTGATCGAATCGATTGGAGATTTTTCCAATGTAAGTGTTACACTGTGGTAGGTCGGCGCGGCGGATGGACGTGGTAGCAGTTGGAAAGTCCGAACACGGAGGAAAGAACGAACTGGGAATCCGTCGTCATCGGCGTCGACGTCGGCGAAGAAAACGACAACGGAAGAAGAGCGAGACGCGTCACGGCGAATCAACAGTGGTTTTGGAATCGTGCAAGCGAGAGGAGAAAAAAAGAAGATTACTTGGAACACGTCTCTGTGTTGGCCGTTAGCTGGTGCTCTCGTTCTCTTTCTCTCTTTCTCTCTCGTCAAGGCGTTAGCTTTTCCACTCGTCTCGTCGAAAACTAAACTGTTTTCTTCTTCTTCTTCTTCTTCTTCTTCTTCTTCTTCTTTCTTCTCTTTTTTCTTTTTGACATCTCGCCAAGCGAAGACAAGAATATCGCCACCGATGTCCGATTTATGTCTATCTACACGTTTTGACGCGTGTGCGGTTTGACCTAGTGTAATTTGGTTATATATATATATATATATATATACATATATATCGTCAAATCGCGGGAAAGAGTGTACTTCTCATTGTTGGTTGATTGTTGGTGCAAGTGAGGATAAAAATTGGTGTTAGTTTTGCTGCGACGAAAGGATTCTTGGTTGCAAGATGATACTACGTGGAACGACTCTGATGGTGATGTTCACTGTGATGGTTACAGGAGCACCGCGATCTTCGGTGATCTACGCGGACGACAAAGTGGTGAGTCGACCGAACACGGTTCTTCATAATCTGTTCAGAATAATTAACTCGTAATTAGTGCGTAGACCACAGCAGCCAGTATTTTTCAACGTTTACAGGCGTTTTCTTCCTTAGAGATTAATCAACCTTCGTTATTACACTTGCAAATATTCAAGGAAACTTGTCAACATTTACTTGGAAAAACTTATCAAAAATACGGTCTTTTTGACATATTGTTTTCCCCAAAACCATTAAATTCGCCGTTAAAAGAACGCTAATTTCATCAGTTTACATAAAAAACGATATCTTCAACAACTTTCGAGAAATTTAGCAAAATATGTTTCGCACCTCCAACGTTGAGGATAGTTTTCACTCCTTCAATATCGACCATTGCTGATGATAGAAAATACGGTAATTTTTTTTTTTTTTTGAAATAATTGGAATCATATGAAGCGTGAAATGCCGAATAGATGACCAAGTATGACAGAATTAATTTCAGAAATATTTCTGTGATTCATTATACGTGACTATAGCCTTCAATATTCTATCGCAACAAGATGAATCTTCGCCTGCCACGTGAAACGTGATGTTTAAAACTTTTCGTCAATGCCGTAACTCCGCGTATTTGAACAAAACTATAGACAAGTAGATACTCGATTAGAACATTATGATACTCGTTTGCATAGCAGATACGTATCTGTTTTGTAAATTTGCTAGATGATGCATGTTTGCATGAAGTGCCGTACCGCTCTGGTACATGTAACAAAAGTTACAAAGCCAAAGTGAGTAAATAAGTTGGTAAACAGGTGGCTCAATACTTTTCTGCAGCGAATAAAAAGCTGCATTGACCGACCCTTGCCAGTCAGTGGCGGCATTATTGCCGGTTGAAGTGACGAGGGTTACCACAGTCAAAAGTAATTCGAGAAAAGGGTACAGAGTTTGTTACGGAGGATATGCCTACTTTGTAATTACCATTTTAACCCTTTGGCTGTTGTGGCGGCATTATTGCCGGTTGAAGTGACGAGGGTTACCACAGTCAAAAGTAATTCGAGAAAAGGGTACAGAGTTTGTTACGGAGGATATGCCTACTTTGTAATTACCATTTTAACCCTTTGGCTGTTCCTTTTGAGGGATAGGGAGAGGAACATCGTACCCTCTATTGCATGAATTTTTATGACGAGTTGAAAAAAATATGGTTGTTAGTCTACTTAAAAAATGAGTGTGGTCAGGAAATAAATAATAAAATGTTATTTATTGTATTTTATGACTGTTCCTGTATGGGAACTTTATACATATGCAGGTACAAAATCAATCAAATAAAAAAAGAATAAGTCCACAATTNAATGGGAAATGGGCGAGACAACGACGAAGCGTGCAAATTCGTACGTCGAATAATTTCATCGCGAGAACGATGACAAGACAGTTGACTTGCAGCGGCCGGTGACTCGATAAACTCCAACGATTAGTCACCGAGTTCGACTTGATGGTGAATTAAAAGGTCCAGGTCTTGCTGACGGCGGTAATCGTCTCAGCAAGAATGCATTTGACCCAGGAAGTCGCGACGATTAATTCTGTTGTCCAACGAGCCTACGATCATATTCATAAGACTTGATGGTGAATTAAAAGGTCCAGGTCTTGCTGACGGCGGTAATCGTCTCAGCAAGAATGCATTTGACCCAGGAAGTCGCGACGATTAATTCTGTTGTCCAACGAGCCTACGATCATATTCATACACGCACGTATTGCGATCCTCCAATTTTTTTGTGGTTACGTGACAGACAGTTTCTGACGATTTAATTATGAAAATTACCATTCCAAACCTTTCCCTTTCGACAATTGAACAAAATACAAGTAGGCTGGATCGAGACGAGTCGGATGATAGTAAAAAGAGTAATAGTCAACGTTCAGAAAGTCACTTTCTTTAAATTATTTAATTAGTGACTTGAACGATGTATAAAAAAAAAATAAACGTGAAACTTACAAAAGTCTTTCATTTACAAGCAAAAGGTGAAGAATATTCGCCCCGATTTATTCAATGAAAATTTACTGAAAAAAAAATCTTTAAATAAACTTTAAGATGATAATTTAACGATATCGAGGAAGACTGATCCTGCTTGGTACATAGATCGCTCTTTTATACGCTCACTTCTGTCAGCAGAATTTCCGTGGCACCATTTTCACACGCGTTATACTGTATCCAATCTTCTGCAGGTAGATGAATAAATTTTTCAGCGGGATGAGTACAGTGCCAGTCTCTTGAATTTACTTATCTTCTCAATCTTCTTCTTCTTTGTGATATCGTCAATATTTGATTTGCAGCCTTTAATTTCCTTTATTCTTTCAAGTAGAACTGCTTTATTTCCAGGCAATGTTGTAAACGTAAACTTGGTCTTTTGATTGATTTTTATTGTCATTTTAATTAATCTTTGACTAATTTCGATTCATCTGCGACACATCGTCGCGTCGTACGTTTCTTCAGTTCTGTGATTTTTATCACAGCTTCGTTCATTTTCTCTGGGCATCAGGATCCTTGACCAGTCTTTTTTTATAATGCAAGTACGAAGAACCATCTCCGTGTGAATAATTATCACATTTATAGTCGTGAAACTGTAGCAGCGGAAAAGGAGGGCGATTTACTCCATGAATCAAAAATACGTCAGATACTAAATCTATGGCTCTCGCATGAGCCATTGGAAACCATTGTTTGGGAGAAAGGGATGAAGGAAATTTTTATCTTCAATCTCATGGCGATTCGCCTATGTAAGTAGGATATCTGCGACCGAAATGTGCAAAAATAATGCTAAAAATAGTGTTTGTTTCGTCTTGCATGGCAAGTCTGCTCGGTTAGACCGACGCACGCTGGATCGAGATATCGCATTGGTAAAATACAAGTCCGGTGACCCGGTGCACGCCGTTGCTGGAATAAGTTTCGGCTAAATATAGGTCGTTGTAAAATTAGATCTCGCCGACGGGGTTGACGACTAGTGCGGTCTACAACTCGTTGAACGTATCGGGATGAACAACTCGTTCAATCGGCTTTCTTCCGAAGCTTCGCCTATTCGCCCATGCCAATCCTTCCGATTCTTTTACACGTTCCACGATGCGCCACATTTTTTTTTCTTTTTTTTTTCGATTATTCGGAGGAGTAAATGGCGCGAAGAGAACAATCTTCAACTTCAGATGAAAAGCTTGCAAAAGTAATAGCGATAATCTCGAGAAAGTAATTTATTTTTAAATTTAATAAACATTGCCATGTAGTGGCAATAATTTAAAAAATGTTGTATTAAAAATCGACGTTACTTGTGGGTACTCCCTGTTGTATCGTTACATGTGTAATTTATTTTCCATGCAGAATTTGTTTTTACGTAGTTTAGACGAGTAATCAGAAAAGTAAGGGCAAACTGAAAATAGCGTGTGGACGTTTCAGCAGCGCGATGTAAACGTTTGAGAGTCGTATAACGTTTAAAGATGGCGGGATTTACACATTGCTCGAACCATAAATGTCGCATTGGCTGGTTATGTTGTTAAAAGCGCGAGGAGAGGTTAACTACGATTAGCCTTCTCGCGATGCTTACTTTCGGACGGGAAGGTTTACATCGGTCTAAATAGTATACGCATCGAGTAGGTACATACTAACTTTACTTTTACTACTAAAGTAAACGCGTACCATTTCGTACCAAGTCGTCTCTCGTTTGCGCGGGTCATCGAACGTCTTTGCGATTGTTTCGCAGCAGATAGTTTGCAACTAGTCGCTAAAATTATCGTCAAAGATGTGCGCCGAAGCCCGTTGAAGCCGAACCACCTATTTTTTTTTTTTTTTTTTTTTAAGTGGGGGAAATATTCGAAAAAAAACCGTATTATTTTAAGGGAAAACCCAGGTAGTGTCGGATTTTTACCGACTAAAACCTCCACGATGGCCGTTTCTCTGCATGTTGGGAGAACTCTGGGACCTTTTTATTATACACAGAGCTCTCCTCTGTGCTGTTGTCTTAAAGGACAATATCTTTTCTTTCGAGAGAAACTTAATTACGTTTCAATGCAGTAAAGAGTTCGAACAACAAACGCAAGATCTCGGCGCTGGGTGCAATTTGTAGAACTGTATTTTACTGCCATCTATGATCGATATTAACGAACAATTCGGATGGCAAACCTCGTCTTTGAACGAATTATATTCGTTGACCGCGCTGTATTAGAAACCGCAAAAGGGGACGTTTATTGTTAAGGGGAGGTAAAGCTTTTCAATAGAAATTATCCAGATTGAAATTGAAATCTGTCGTGGAACTCCGTTGAAGTGAAATGTCGACGCGTCCATTCGCATTTGGGATTGTATTTACGTAGCCGAGCTGTGTGACTCACTCGGGCAATTACTTTTTCGTGGCAGACAGATTAATTTTCGATCGTCTACACGCAACTTTGCATGTTCGTTCTTCGCTCGCTTTTTCTTTCTCTCCCCGCTTGGCCACTCTGCGAAAAGCACCGCAGCTCTTTCTTCGTTTCTGATGGAAAAGAAATTATTTCAGTAAAAGCGTGAATAAAAATGAAGGAGTATGTGTCTCGTTTGCTTAGCGAAAGAATGAAACATAACACAATCATTTGGCAATAATATGGAAATAATATTACGAGATAATAATCGAATACATCGAACTAATCATTTGGCAAATTTCTTTGTTTGAAGAATGATATTTACCAGATCCAAAGAGGAATAAAAGTAAAACGAAATTGAATAATATTCGGAAATAAATGTGTTTCAATGTTTGTTGAAACTAGTAACTGCTAATAATATTTATTCAAAGTCATTAGAAGAAATGGAAAGATCAATTATTTTTTATAAACAGTATTTTTAAATAAAAGGAATCATAGTTTGATGCAGAACGCGTAGCATAAAGCGTAAAACAGTGTATTTTTCTGTAACAAAATTATTAATATCGAAAAGTTAAATCTCACATAGGATTCAACCATTTATAACGTTCTACAGATCCATTTTGAGACAGAGTTCTCTCACGATCAGGCACCATCGTACGCTACATCGATATATCGACACTTTTCGCAAGTCTTGCTAACAACGATATATCGATTGTTCGGCACTAACGAGGGTTAAGCAATGACCACGTTATATACACATCTTCGCGTTGTTTTATGTAACGAAGAACCATTATTTCGAACATTTTCTGCGTCATTCGGAGGAGAAGATGAAGGAACTAGGAAAATTGGAGTGGCGTATGAGAACGCGTGTATATGTGTGTGTGTGTGTGTGTGTGTGTGTGTGTTGAATGACAGGGTGTGGCTGTAACCGTAACCAAGAACGGCACACCCTCGGCGCGGTTGCTTCGCGAGGATTTCCTCCTGGAACAAGTCCCGTTTTTCCAATCCTCTTTGCCTTTTGCTAAATGCTTCGCGTTTCGCTCAACTTCTTCACCTGAACGTCGGATTCGCCGATAATATCAATTAATTTACCCTTAATATACTTTTGCCTGAATAATCTGCATCGCACGAGCAGGAGGAGTGGCTGTTTGCAAAAGTGCGGAAATAAAAATGGAAATGGAAAAATGGCCCCGCGCGGGTCGCGTATACGTGTGACAAACATTTTTCATCGTTACGAATGGCCAGTGTTTGCTGACCAGTGGATGCTAATCGATACTTATCTTCCGTCCAGTCGGCGGAAATTTCTCATTTCATTCCGGAAACGCTGCTGCCGAGGCCGACGGTACAGGTGGCAGAAACGAATGGCCAACGATAAATCTTGCATCGTGGTTTCGTTGCGAACCGTTTCGGTGCAACTGTGCAGTGCTCACGCACGTGAATTTCGTTCGTTCGTTCGTTCGTTCGTTCACTGTCAGTTGCCGACTTTCGAAAATATCGACGCGATCGGTTTGTCCCCGCGATGCACGCATCTCACTCGTTCGAGCGATCGTTTCTTCCTATCGTTTCTGAGCAGCTGCCTATCGTACTTTCGTCACGCGCGACTCGCGTTCTTATGGAACATACGCGTGTGTACGTACTTTGAACGATTCGCGTTCCGCAGATTTTTCTCTCGTTGGTATTACCGACTCGTACCTGCGTCTGTCGCGTTAGTGTCACATCGTGCGCGTCGTATACACAGGGTGTCTCAGAAGTAGAACACCCGTACGTGAGAAAATTAGTCGGCAAGAAAGAAGAATATTCCTTCGAGTTTGAGAATTTATATCAATATCAAAGACAATTAACAAGAGTGTAGAATAAAAAATTATACACGTGCGTGCAATTTTCAACGAAGCTCATTCAAAGTCCATTTTCTCGAGAATGGCATATAAGCTATTCGCTTATTTTTGCGCGTAGATCATCCAATCGTGTCTGTTCAGTCACGAGCATACTTGATAAATCTTCAAATTCGATTCGCTTTTTTGTTTTTTACCTCTTTCTCGATTCTGCTCTACTATTCTGAGACATCCTGTATATACATACACTGTACACTGTACACTTATTTGCCAGTATCTCGCTCTCCTCCAATTGCGAAAGAACAAAGAGATTACTCAGAGACCGTCTCGCATGTGACTATGAATCAAACAGTGACAGGCCTTATCTTTCAGTAGCCTTGAACGACTGCAATTGATAATCCTCGCTCTAATAATCCACGTTACTTACGTTTGCGCGTAAAACTGACTGCGATAAGAGGAAGAAACTCTCTCTTCGACTCCCCTTCGAAACTTTGTAAAAAAATGAGAATTTCTTTCACGAAAATTCATCGTTGAATAATGATTTTGTCGCGTCGATAACTGCAGTGGCGCTGTAATAACAACAACATAGCGTTGATGAGAAGGAAAGCAAATAAAGACGATGAATCGGTGCAGAGAGAGACAGAACTATGTAAGTACATAGTTTGTACTTGTACGTACCTACATACACGCATCTGTATACGTTGTGTGTCGACCGAACTGCTGACCTCACTGGTCTCCGGATTGCTAATTAGTTGCCTGTTTCAGTCACGTTTCTCGTCGCCGAAACGTGTCGTGCGGTTCGCTTGATGGCTGATAGCGGTCAGGAAATCGGACTTGCGATTTTCCGGCGCGTTCGGAGTAACGGAGTGGCAAAGATGGTCAGCCAATGACGCGTGGTTTAAATGGCGCATGCACCATTCAAAAGGTGTTAGTTCAGGTGTGTAGGCAAGTTGCGTGTGAATCAGCCTGTACAATAGGAATCGATCGCAAAGTGAGCGTAGCCTGCGAAAATTCTATCTGCGTAGAAGCGACGTTTCTTTGACTTTCTCTCGGCGACCAAAGAAAGGTAAAAGCAGAGAAATACTGGGAATTGCATGAGAATTGTTCCTTCTGGTCGGCTTCTGCAACAGACTTTTGGAAATGATGCAAACTACGGGTTTGAATCGTAAACGTCCTAAGTTGTCCAAGTTGCCTGCTGAACGTGAATTTGTACGTGTGTTCGTACTGTCGGACCATGAATGAACACTGGTTTCCATTTAGAACGATATTTATAACAACTAAGTAGGTTACCGGCTTCCGCTATTATCACTTTAGATGCGAAACGTTAAACACGCGCGGTATCTTCTGCTCACGACTTGCGACGAACAAAAAACCGCGTCGTTTCATCGTTTCTTCCCCTTGCGTTTCTTTTCCATCCGTACTAATTACGGATGACAAGCCTAATTGCAGCTAACAAACGACTGTCCGACACGTGGAGGAGGATAATTGTTGGAGGAGGAGGAAGAAGACCAGACTGGACTGGAGACGGCCAAATTATTTGTCGAATCGATCGGAGCGGGAATTTGCATTGCGGTCATGGCTGTCGATATCCGTTGTCGATTCCATTCGGCGGCTTCCGGTTACGCAAGACGTTTAGGGTCCCCGTGGAACGGCCAGCGGAAAGCGAGACGTGATCGGAATAACATCGGCCATGCAGCAGGATAACACGTCCCCCAAGGATAAAAGAAAATTCAATTTGATCGCCACTCTTTTCCTTTGGCTAGTCTTTCAACACGTTTCTCCGAGAGGATTCCCGACAACGCGAGATCCGAATAAATAAAAACTGATTCGACAAATCCTTTCTCTCTCGTCTCTCTGGACCTGGGAACTTTGCGTTTTCCAAGCCGGCTGAAATAAAAAATTTGTTTTTTTTTTCCAAAATTTTAGAAAACCGTGATATGCGTCTCGAGAGACGCGGAGGGGAGATTTCGCTTTCGCGAGAAGAGATTGCAAACGTGCAAAGAGGAGAGACCGTGGCATGGTAGCAGCGTATATTTGCTCGCTTTGAACGAGGTGCTTGGATGTCCACCAACGATGGGGATGCTGGTCTCAGGTTAATTACCATTTTGTCCTTGCACGTGTAACTAAAACTGCGTTTCGTCAAGTTTGTCTCAGGACTAACGGGTAACGGACGGTAACAGGTAACGGGAAAAGAGGGTTAAAGCAAATTGTCAGGGGTGAAAAGCCAGGGAAGCAGAGAGAGAGAGCTTTAAGGGGCCGTAGACCGAACACAATGGACCGCTGCAAGTCTTCCCAGTTAGCTGTCGCTTGCTCTTCAATTAAGCCGAGTTTCGTCCAGTCTAATTACCTCGGCGTTTACTCGGATACTCGCCTCCGCGACCCTAAATGCTATCTCGTGGCTACAAGATTTGCATTTTTATTGGGTATTAGACTTGTTTGTGTACCGTCGCGGCTGTTAACACACCTTTCCACAGTTGCAGAGTTTCTAAAGTGAGTCAGGGACGAGCGATTTACAAAGAGGAAAAAAAAGGGGGAAGTTCGTCCTCTGTTTCGAAATTTTTCGTCGTGGAATTTTTCAACGCTGCAGTATCTCGCTTTTCATCGCCATTCTTCGATCTTATCGTCGATTTTTCGATCCACTCTCGACGACTGACGACAATACGTCGAATGTCTTTTTTTTCCTCTCCTCTCTCTCTCTCTCTATTTCCAATATTCACACCAGCGACTCTGCCAGTTTTCGCGGGAATTTATTTCGTTATCTACGTTGTTGACGACGCAATGGAAACGGCTTTGATCGAAATTCGCATTGTATATGTACCTAATGTTAAAAATTACGTCGTTTAACTCGTGGCGACGTCTGATTCTTCGTGGAAGAGCATGACTGTGCCAGTGGCAATGAAAAATCGTGGATGATTTAAACTGGAGCAACTTTGTAAAAAGAAAGAAATCACCATCTCGTTTTAAAGAGCGAAGCTTCTGCTTCGACGGTCGTCAAAGTTTGTTTCTTTTGAAGTGGGTGAGAAAGTAAAGCTTACACGTTTCTCTCGACAGTTGCAAAAATTCAATATTTTACGTGCGCGAAAGCATTAAAAATTTCTCTCTGTGATTGGATCCACCATCCGTTTCGAAGATCTCCTGAAATTTGTTGCACAATTTTTTCTGTACTGTTTCACTGAACGTTGAATATCAATGTTCCAAGATTAACAAAATGGGGAAGAAAATTTCAACGTTCAAGATTCAATGGTGGATTTAAACGTTTTTGAATTTCTACAATTTTCGGGGGGAAAATATCAAACGTCAAAGTAGAGACGCTGGCACTTAAAAATGAAACGAAGTGGATCGTGTAATACATGATCTCTTTCTACCAAGTTGTCTCTAGCTTTACGGAAAATTTATAGGAATTTTCGTACATATCTACGGTAAAACTAACGTCTCGACAAAACAGTCCAATAAAATCTAGAAAGCTTAAAAGTAACGTGGCAAACGAAACGTTAGAAATAACGAGCAGAAAGGTTGTACGTAGGTAAAAAGGTCGGAATGCTCGGTGGAATTGTCGAAAAGAACTTTCGGCTTTCTCTTCCCGTGACTTATCTTATCCTCGACAAAGAGGAACGACGAAACAGTTGGCAAGGACGTGCAAGCGAACCGGAAACCCGGTCAACGAGGGGTCAAGTGTCCAGTCGATCGGAATGACCCTCGTTAAAAGACTTTAATTCGAGAAACATCTTGCTGATACACCGACCAGAAGAACGTGTTCGAACTGCAGTCCCGCTGAAGCTTCCTCTTTTTCTTTTTTTCGTCTAGTGAAAATTTCCAATCTAGTTTCCTCCAATTTACGACGCTTCCAATCGCGAGGTCAAGTATATATTTAGAACTTTATAACCAGTACACCAAAGGAATCTAGAACGAGGGAAAGATCGGTTCACGATCGTTTTACGTGAAATCGAATTTGATACTTTGGCGCTTATGGCTTATCCGTGGACGAACAGGTACAGGTACATACAGGATGGAAAGTAAAATTTCTCCGTGGCTATCATAGATGAATTTTACACCTTCGATTTGATGGAAATGCATATAAAATTGACCGCCAAGGTTGACTTTGATTTTGAATTTCAAGATCAAAATTCTTTTTCCTTTTTTCTTTTCTTTCATCGTGTTCTACTCGTCGCGAAGATAAAACTTTTCCAAGGAATCATAGGTTGCAATAGTTCTCTTGAAAAATAGCAAAAAAATTCCTTAATCATTTAACGCTGCGGATGCGTGCGTTCTAACAGCGACTTTATGGTTCTAAACGCGTGGATGTCTATATTAACCTTGAATTTCAAAGTCAAAAATTTTTTTTTGTTGCATTGTATTCTACTCATCAGGAAGATAAAACTTTTCCAACTTAATAGTTCTCTTGCAAAATGAAGTTTCTTAATCATTTAATGCTGCGGACGCGTGCGTTCTGACAGCGACTTTATGCAATATTTACATTTCAAATAACATTACATAATTGGTTCTATCATTGATGCTACAACTATGATAAATCAAATGTTAACCAAATCAAACTTAATCTAATCTGGAACCATAAAGTCGCTGTTAGAACCTGCCGCAAAATTGACCTTAACCTTAAATTTCAAAGTAAACATTCTTTTCTGTTTGCATTGTACTCTACTCACGACGAAGGTGAAATTTTTCCAAGAGACCATCGATCGCAACCTATAGTTCTTTCCAACAATGGCAAAAATTTTGACGCGTGGATGTCTATATTAACCTTGAATGTCAAGGTCCAAAATTTTTTTTCTATTCTATTCTATTCATCTATAAAGTAAAAATTGTCAAAGATCGCAACCTAATAGTTCTCTTGAAAAATGGCAAAAAAGTTTCTTAATTATTTAACGCTGCGGACGCGTGCGTTCTAACAGCGTGAATGTAATGTTTATATTTCGGAATAATGTTAACAATTAGTTTTATCTTTTGGTTATTTAGACTTGCGCAGATGCTGCAACTATAATAAATCAGTGTGAAACCAAGAATTACGCGAAAAGGACATGCACGCGTCCAGAATCATAAAGTCGCTGTTAGCACGCACAAAAGAACCATAGGTTCTCGCGACCTATGGTTGCTTGGAAAAGTTTATTTATTCTACTTCGTGATAAATATATATAAGAAGAAGAAGAAAGGTTTCTCCGTGAAATCGAAGGTGTAGAATTCATCTATGATTCTATGATGGGCACAAACTTTTCTTTCCACCCTGTGCATATACACATGCACGTGTACACACGTAAATACGCGTCGGTATTCGAAAGAGCAAGGTCGTCATCTGCTGTTCGTCGACGTGTCGTGCCGGTTGACTGCAACGGAGGTAAAAGCGAAAAAGCCACAGGCCACAGGGAAGAAACTCGGTCGCGGCTGTCGAAGACGATAGCGTAACCGAGCTCCATGCAGTTGGTTGAATACCATCTTTCTATAAAAGAGATTGCCGCCGTTTGACATTAACAGTCTACGCGAATCAACTCGAGCCAGATGTTCCTCTGGATGCTCCCTATTTTTCCGCCTCCTTTTCCACTTTCTCTTTCTCTTCTTTTCGTTCCTTCGCGTTCCATGTTCCTCTCTTTTCTTTTGAATTGTTTCTCTTCGCGCCAATTGTTCGCAGCGTGGCAGCCGGCATCCTAATTACGGTCGACCTCTTGTCAAAGATTTACGAATCGATTCTGAATAGTTGGGATCGTTAATGAACGTGCTGTTGATTTTTCTAGATTGACTCTGGCTCCTCGAGAGCAACGCGTGCTACAAACTTTATATATGCGGTACTGCATTATTTGTCCTTGTCTAATTTGACGTCTAAAGTACACCGTTATGCCTGTTAAAATATCACGCGCTCCGTGATACATTCTCTTTCTTTCGGAACGGACGCTGTTTGCCACGAATATAACAGAAAACATCAGGATTATTTATGTACTGTTTTCGCAAAATACTCATTTCCGCGGTGAGAAATGCTCGTATATTTACTGAAACGAGGCCACTAGTTAAACTAATGAAACGAGTCCTCGTTATTTCTTTAGAGGAAAATAGTTTACAACGAATTGAACTCTTTTTTCAAGTAAAGCAAACTTGACCGATTTCGATCGTTTTAAAAATCAGAGTCGATTCAGCCAAAAAAAGATCATCAAACGTTATAACATAAATGCCTTTGGCAATTTTGTGAAAAAAACTTTCCTTCGTTTCGTCCCGGTGTTATCAAACGCGTGAGTCGAATGTTTTTATCGCCAAGAGGAAAAGAAAAACGAACCAAAAGAAGCGGGTCGATTGTCATAAAGAGACGTCGCTGTTCTTTGTCTCCTCGAGTACAATTGACACGATGCACTGAATTCGGCGATTGGCTTTCTAATTCGAAGAGGATCGTTCATCTGCAAAGACGAGTTATTTGGTTGTTTTCTAAGTAATGCCGCATTTTCGCAGTAGATGCAGAAACACGAAACTTATTCAAACAGGAAAAGAGCTACGTTACCAACTTCACGCAGTGAAGGCGCGCGCGCATTTTAAAATTTGTTGACGTTGAAGTTGACAAATGAAGAAAGAAGAAAATAAAATGGCAGAGAATAAAATTGTAATTTCAGTTGTTAAGAATCAAGCAGAAGCAAGCGAATAAATATAAGTCAAAATAAATTGTTATTGTTGCGGTTTCTTGTTAATCCGTAATATACTTATTAAAAGGAGTATATCTCCATGATGGTCTTTTGTTTTTCCGTGGCAAAACACTGCTTCTATTTTATCAAATATAATCATATGTTAATCGTTGGCACATTGAAAAATTAATTTAAAAAAAGCATTAAGTTTAAAGTTAAGTGAAAGTGAAAAGCATTTTTAAGGTTAGGTTTAGGTGAGGTTTGGGTTACATTTTTTTTTTTTTATTTAAACTCGCTATGAAGATGAATGACAAAACGTGATATGAACATCTTTATGTAGGATTACTTTTTGACGACGTGCTGGGTATATAATCTAAAAAATGTTTCTCAATTTGCGTGCGTCAAAACGGACATCAGGCGCCAATAATAATAAAACTGGATGAAAGGATAGAATATCGTCTAACTAGATGTTTGCATAATAAGGGTTAGGATGGATTATGTTTTTATTGGCTGGTCATTTATTAGCATAGGCTGAAACAAAACATGAATCCACGATAGTTTCATTTAGAAAGGGAAAAAACATTTTTGTTTACACGCAGTTTTATCATAACAGTTATTTAAATTTTTATTTGTTCGTTTTATTTCGTCTTGGCCTCCGAATATTTTAAACGTCTTGGAATTTACTGTGGTAAATGGTAACTACTTTTTACGCACGACGAGTATACTCGTCGTAACACAAAATATTGCTATTTCTCCATCACGCATGACAAGTATGCTCGTCAATTACAGCCACCTGGTTAATGATGTGACGCAACGTTTGTCAGCCATGTAGCTGCGAAACGTTTGATTCTCCAGCGGAAAAGATAGTGATTACTATGTGAAACGAAGAGAGAGTCGGCTGAATGCTGCTCCGAGCCACTCCGTCGAGATTTTCCCTCCTTGTCCATGTTTCTTTGACGACTCGACCAAACGCGGACCCTTTGTTACTCGGAGTTTCTGCTATCTAATTGTAATCGAACGCATCCTCTTTTCGAAAGAGGAACCCCGGCCTCGCTCCTTTGTGACGTTCGAAATCCCACGACTTTGATTTTTGAGACTGCATCGAGGACGCTTTGTCGTCGGTTTAATAATCCCAATTTTTACACACCGCCGCCTCAAAAATGGTGGCTTTGCCTCTTCCCTTCGTTCTTCCTCTGACAACCGCTCCGATTGTTTTTTAGTCTCATTTTCGCAGAAGAAAATTCGCTGGAAATACACGAAGAAGAGAAAGAAAATTAACCAAAGAATCCAAAGACGTTCCGTTATTATTGAAGAACTATCGATAGTTTCCTTATGATTAACATCATCCAAGACAAAATACGTATCATACACGCCTCGTAGGCTCCTTGACATAAATATATATCGAGCAAGGAGAGACCTAACCTAAAGCTAACCTAAAAATACCTCCGCCGGATGACATTCCACGATATATTATCTTCCTTAAATGGCAGTGCAACTGATGTAGCCGTGTTCAACCGGTTCCCAGAGTGAAATGAAAGGTTCGGGGAACAATGCCGGAGATGTCGTTTATTTAGTCAATTTAGTCGATGCCCGTACACACGATGCGCTAAAGAGCTCGGATATTGTATTTCGTTCTTCTTTCATTCACGATATATAAAATTAAAAATTGTTCTTTACAATCTGCTTCTCCTCTTCCATACGGGGAAGTAACGTAATGATTTTCGTTCTTATTATATGATATTATAGGTTAGGTATATTATATAATATTATACTATATTATATTATATAGGTATATTATATAGGTATATTATATAATATTATATATTATATTATATATTATATTATATTCTATATATTATATTATATTTTCGTTCTTCTTTCATTCATAAAATTAAAAATTGTTCTTCACAATCTGCTTCTCCTCTTCCATAAAGGGAAGTAACGTAATGATTTTCGTTCTTATTATATGATATTATAGGTTAGGTATATTATATATCGTAATAATATTATGTATATACCTATATATATATAATTATACCTATACATACTTATATATACCGTAATGATTTTCCTTTTTTATTATATGATATTATAGGTTAGGTATATTATATTATAGATTATATAGGTAGTATATTATTATATTATATTATATTATATAGGTATATTATATAATATTATATTATATTATTAGGTATATTATATTATATAATATTATATTATATAATATTATGAATATTAGAGCACGTTGAAATTGACCGCTTCGAAACGTTGAAATTGCGCCATTTTTTTTTCCTCTTTTTGTACTGTTTCAGCAAAATTATCTCATGAAATTTGGATATCTACCCCAGACGGATCTAGAGACCGGAAACCTTAGGACGGACGATCAGCTTGCAGACGCCATTGAAAATTTACAGGTGAGTGAAATAAAAGATACGTGACGATACCAAATATACGCGTAATCGCATTTAAAAAGCAACAACTGTAGAAATTCTGTTCAATTTCCAATTGCTTCCTATTTCTTGTATTATCACGCAACTCCATTTGCAATAATCGCCTATCTGGTGATTTCTGCTGCGCATTAATTGGCGCTGTCGGCATTCACTCAGTGAAATAATAAATTTGTATTCGTTAATTCGGGGAAACGCAGATATCCATTGAAACTTTGGTCTCTCTCGTTAGTTAGGTGCAAGTGAAATACAATTACGTTTAGATTGCTAAAAACCGTGTTTCTGTTTCGTTTGGAAAATCCTAACCGATCGATCTGTTGGAACAATGTATCTTTCAGTGAATGCAAAAAAAAAGGAGAAAGAGAGAAAAATAAAAAAAGAAAGGAGACAGAGAAAAAAGGACGTAAATGCACGATTGTGAAGGTGGGTGGAGGGGGGGAGGGGGGAGGGGAACGACGCGTTGTTCGCCTAGCGAGGATTTACATGAAAATCGAGCTCGTTAAAAGCCTCTTTGCCTCCTCCGTACAAACCGCCATCCAGATATCAAGGTTTAATTTACTTTTTTTTTTCTGGGGGAGGGGGGAATTCTCGTCGATATATTTGAGACAGGTATCGAACTATAAGTAAATTTATTTAATATCCGTCTGACGTTAGTTCGACGGATAAAATAGATGGGATCGTTTAAGAGACGTTGTTATTTTTCAAATTGTGAAGTACAACGATCAAACGATTAAATAATTTTCTCGACGTGTGATTGAACGACGTGTGACGGAAAGTTCTCACGGTTTCAAAAGAATTTTCACGTTCATGTAGAAAGGGAAACGTGGTGTTTCTTATCATAAGACCCCCCTCGTTCGAAAGTTCGAAGTGGCCTTTTTCCAGCGGGGAATTGCAAGCCGGGGAGAATAGTTGAGTTATCTCGTCTTGTTGAACTACGAGAATAGAAGTTTCTTCACGTGCCGTATCGTTGCATCCGATAATACAATTTTTTTCCTACGCGACACAAACACTTACTTTAAACTCGTCCTTTTTTACGATATTTCTTTTTTACATATTCTCGATTTTACTTTGTTGAATTTAAAGGAATCACAAGTGCACTGTAAGTGTGCTGAAAAAGTCGATTTTTACGTAAAATTTTTCAAAGATCGAAGACAAAGCAATGTTTTCTAAAAAGGAGAAAGATGTTTATAATCTTGTTACAACACTCCCCTATAATTATAAATAATCCATAAGGATCGCAAAGTTAGTTGTAGAAATTTACGTTAAACATAACTGTTCGAAATCAATCTTTGACAAGGAAAATTTACTTTTCCACTGCTGCTGCTTCGAAAATTCCGAAGAATTCAATGTAGAAATTAACGAGTTTTGGTGAGTAACATAACTGATTAAACGATAACCCATGTTTCTATCTAACGATCGAGCAGTTCACCATCTTGCGAATAGTTTTATTAGACTTAGATGCGCATGCAAACTGATACAAGGCCTTAGTCTGCACTTTATTTTGACAATCACCTTCCTACCGATTTTGATAGAATAGCGATTCGAATACAGAACGTTTAGAAAACAATTAGAACGTGTTTGAAATTGCTCTTCCCTGTAAGAACGAACGATGCACGTCGAGGTAACTTTATACGATCGAATGAAACAAAACGAAACGACGATTGGACATGGAAGGATCATTTTTATTTTACCGTGAGGAAGTAATATCGATTTCACAGCAAATTAATTTGCTATGTTATACATGTAATGTCTATTGTCTCTTATGATTCTCTTTTATTAATGTAAACCAAAATTCTTCTTGAGATCTTTTCTACCTCAGCATGATCAAAAATTGATGTTACTTTCTCGTTAAGCTGAACTCTCATGCCTCTATATATACTTCCTTTTCTTTACCTTTTTTTTGTTTTATTTTTAAATTATTTTATTGTATCGGTATTAAAATTGAACTACTTTATCCGTCAGAGATTCAGTGGCATTCCTGTAACTGGGACTATCGACGAAGATACGGTGAGGTTGATGAAACTTCCGCGGTGCGGACTTCCGGATAGAGTGGATAAAATAGATAAAACGGATCCTAGATACGCTAGAATCAGGCACAAGCGATTCACGATCCATGGACAACACTGGTTACACCGAAACCTTACTTGGAGGTAAGCGATATTTCGGTAATTGCATATTTCGGTCTGGCGTGTTTTTTTTTTTTTTTTTTTTTTTTTGTTTTTGGTTGCCNATCGTAATTTTCGAACGAGTTCGCTTAACTAGATGTTGACGCCGTCAGTGATACGCTGTGTAAGTGAAAAGTAGACGTGTCAGCGGAAACCATCCCGGCCATAATGATTCTGTGCACGCGTGACAATTATTCGTTGAAAAAGCCAGGACGTTTGGCCCGCTAATTGTCATTCGTGTTACGCGGCCCTCGCGAGAGATTCTCTGCGAATAAAATTTTCTGCGAACGCGTCGCTAACTGCACGGGAATGCCATTGACATTGTTGGTCGCTGGCCAAACGAAGACCAACAGCGAATTTCTGCTTGCGAGTTTGTCGACGCTTACCGTCGACAATATCACGTGGAAATTAGAGAATAAAGAATCGAAGATAATAAATTTCAGTCAGTCGCAACGCCGGCAAAATTGCCAAAGCCCGCTTTTTTTCTTCAAGTTTTATATTTCTACTCACTGTTTTTTAGTTTTATTTCTGATACACGAAAATCGTCCAGTACAAATGCGGTATATACGAAATTACTAAAATGAAATTTTTTTTTTCTTTCCAAGAAATTTAGTTAATTAAAGAACGAATTCTACCGAGAAATATGTGCTCGCAACGATTAAAGTTAAAAATATTCAAAAGAAATACTGCCAGGCACGAAAAGACGTAAACGATTTCAAATCGAATTACTTGCTATGGCGACAAATGAACGTGTCAGACGAACGTGTCGGACGAGTCCCGTTATCCAATCGGATGACGAAGGAGAAAGAGTAAAAAAGTTTAATCGAAAGTAGAGGCAAGTTGAGCGTTGTTAATTCAATTATCTTCAACTCGTTACTATCCTGCCGCCTGAACAAAGTAGAAGAAGTTTTACATTTACGAGGATGTAAAATGTAAAATAGGCTAAGGTTATTTTTCCAATTTACCAGTCTGATTCGTGAGAAATAGTTGACTGACTAGATTACAACGACCTTTAATATTGATGTGAATGCAAAGCGAGTACCAAACAATCGAAACAGTTGATATTGTAGTTCTCTGACGCGTGGGTTACCCATGGTCGGTAGCGTTGTCTGCGTCGGTATTGATCGCGTCGGTAGGCGACTTCTACGATACCGATTACGCGTGTCACGTTAGATGACGCCGCCTGACAGCTGTATTCGTACGACACGAACGTAGTAAAAGTATCTAAAGACGACGAGTTGGCAGCTTGCAACGACCAATCGAAAGACTAGATAGGCACCGCGCCATCCTATAAATCCCTCTTGCCGCTATAAAGATCGGTTAGAGAGCGCGTGTTCTACGGAATACAAACAACGGTTAACACATTCGGAGGACGCATCGTTCCAGCAGCGAGTAAATTTGTGCATTGTCCGTAATGTTTAGTAATTGAGGTGGGATATAAATAACAGGAAGTTCGTTAGTATTTAGGAGTTCTAATTAGCAAGAGCAGGAGACGAGGCATCGTTCGGCTCTAATTGCGTGCCTTAACGACCAAGGCCAGCCGCATGGTCGCACGAAAATTTCGCGGTAATTTCGCGTCGGAAAGTCCCCTTTAAGGTCCTCGCCCTCACCCCCGTCGGAAGAAGGGTGATAATCAACGTTTGTCAATAAAACGACGCAGTGAAATGATTAGACTCGTTAGACGATCCTACAAACGGCATTTCAATGATTCGCTTCGAATGCTTCGTTCAGCTTTCGTTTCCAGTCCCCTCTGCCAGTAATTTTTTTTTTTCTTTTTTTTCAACTAACGGAGGGGACTAGAAACGAAGTTTCTTTTTTTTTTTAAATCTTCAAATTCTTCGCGTCCACGATCGAACATATCAGCTGACTCATATTTTTCTAGAAATATCTTGAACCGGATATTTTAACGTGTTATTTATCGATTAAACACTTACAATTAGTATGAATTTTTGTTCGAACTGATCACATCGTGCGTTCCATGAAACGCGATAATGAGCTTTTTCGCTAATTTCGAAAGATAGGATGGAAGGAGAAGAGTTGAAGCATCGTTCAAAGCTCAGCGAGCAATGTTTCGTTTCGTGAAACCCTCGAAAGAACCTTATATCATTTTTCTTATTCCACTCGTGAGAACCTTGTTCTCTCTTCGTTCTTTCTTCTGCACACTCGACATGACGCAACGCGGCTGAAACGCCATCTTGAATATTAAACCAGCGAGATAATTTCTCCTAGTAATTTAGGTCAGTATCTGCTAATTTTTTCCTACTTCGTAAATACAATATATATATATATATATATATAATAGTTGTATAATATATATATATATTAGTTATATATATAGTATATAACTAATATTA
>NIPQ01092694.1:1937-21796 GCA_002806875.1 Lepidotrigona ventralis hoosana
GGAATATTATGTGTAGTATCAGTATGTATGTAGGAGGTTGGAAGATGTGATGAAATGGATTCAGATCATGGGTCCTAAAAATAATTACAGGACGAAATTAGCTATTTTTCGAACATACTTATCGTATATAGATAAATAAATTATTTTTTTGAACAATATTCGTTTTGACTGTCTCTACAAATATGTATTTAATTCGAATTAAAACATTAGAAAAGTATAAAAATGTATAATGTATGATCAAGATAAAAAATATATTATTTACATACGCCTTTGTGGAGTAAGATATAAAAAAATAAAATTAATAAATATCATAAAAAGAGATTCTTACTTCCATAAGTTTTTCGATATTCTCGTCCCCAGTACAATGGACAGCAGCTACAGCATAAGCACGATATGCAGAATATCAATGAGAACGTAATCATAATTATGATAAACGCCATCAGCAGGAACCTGCGAAGAAGAATTTGTATATTACAAATATACATCATAAATATAATTTTACTATCAAGATTCTTCAAATTGAAAATTAAATATAAAAAACCTTATAAAGCTGTCAAAAACATTATATTGTAAAATAACTTGTATTATTCAAGGAAAAATTATACAATCATGCAATTTTAATTTGTATAATGATTAAATGCCTTAACAACTATATATATTTGTAGAATTTTATATTGCTATTCGAATCTAATATTATTTCAATGTGTCTTATTAGATCAGGAAGTATGTGCATACTTTTTCAATATAAATATTACTGTACAAGTATTATGAACTAATTTATAAGTAGCAAGAGATGTTAATTTTTTTACCATGATAATTTGAATATAAATTCCATGAGATTGCAGCAATACACTTTTTCATTAAAAATATCAAAGCAACAGTAAGATTCGTCTTGAGAATTAAGTAATCCTGAGCATGAATCAAATATGAAGTTGTCATGTTCCGGCAAGCATTTTATTCCTAAAACAATTTAGTCCATTTAAAAATATTAATGAATAAATAAACAATAATTAAAATTATCAATATGCTGCAACATACGTTCTACTTAACTTTGATTGTTTTAATTCATGAATTACATATTTACATATGTAACACAGGTGGATATTATTTGATTATTATTTATATCAACAAGTATTCAGTATGTATTTGTATATTTTATGTATTTCTTAGCTACGATCGCAAAAATGATAGGTAACGAATAAATTTCGATATAGATGAAAGGTTATTGTAAATATTAATTAATTTTTCAATTATAATTTGTTACACGATAAATGATCAAGTTAATTTTATTGTACGATAAAATTGGATTCATGTGAAATCTGGTGTCACAATAATCATTTCAACGAATATAGTCTAATTTAGTGACTTCATTATATAAGTAAAGTAGACGTTGTTGATAGCACCAGTTTCCCGTCTTATATTTCAACAGTCAATTCAGATAAGCCAAAGTTTCAAATCGTAATAAAAAAAAAAAATATAGTCTAATTTAGTGACTTCATTATATAAGTAAAGTAGACGTTGTTGATAGCACCAGTTTCCCGTCTTATATTTCAACAGTCAATTCAGATAAGCCAAAGTTTCAAATCGTAATAAAAAAAAAAAGGCTTTAACAAGAATGTCACTAAGTAAAAAATCTGCGATCGATATATGTGTTACAAAATTGCAAATTGATTTTCAAATTATTCATTTTCTATTTGTATATTATACGTTGAAAGTGTAAAAAAAAAAAAGGCTTTAACAAGAATGTCACTAAGTAAAAAATCTGCGATCGATATATGTGTTACAAAATTGCAAATTGATTTTCAAATTATTCATTTTCTATTTGTATATTATACGTTGAAAGTGTATAAATATAAAAATGCATGCACATAAGGTTAATTAAAATGTAAAACGTAGATTAGTTAATAATTTACTATACGTAAGTAGTAAGAACATGAATAAGAATACAATAGAACATATAATAGATTATCGACTAATCAATTTTTTTTCACGAGGAATGAGTCTGTTAAATAACCTAACAAATTTTTAATTCTTTTAATATTGTTAAGTAATAAGAGAAAAAAACACGATTATCGATATTATTAATTATTGACGAAGTTAGCTATTTGTTAATTTTACATAAGACTAGAATAGGAAATAACCTAACAAATTTTTAATTCTTTTAATATTGTTAAGTAATAACAGAAAAAAACATGATTATCGATATTATTAATTATTGACGAAGTTAGCTATTTGTTAATTTTACATAAGACTAGAATAGGAAATAACCTAACAAATTTTTAATTCTTTTAATATTGTTAAGTAATAACAGAAAAAAACATGATTATCGATATTATTAATTATTGACGAAGTTAGCTATTTGTTAATTTTACATAAGACTAGAATAGGAAATAACCTAACAAATTTTTAATTCTTTTAATATTGTTAAGTAATAACAGAAAAAAACATGATTATCGATATTATTAATTATTGACGAAGTTAGCTATTTGTTAATTTTACATAAGACTAGAATAGGAAATAACCTAACAAATTTTTAATTCTTTTAATATTGTTAAGTAATAAGAGAAAAAAACATGATTATCGATATTATTAATTATTGACGAAGTTAGCTATTTGTTAATTTTACATAAGACTAGAATAGGTATACAATAAAAAAAATAAAATAAATTACAATAAGAAATAAAGTAATTATATTTATTGTTTATTTAATATTATAGGAGTGAAAAAACAATTGATATGATTTGACAAAGCATAAGAAAAAAATACATTTACTCGGAGAGTAAACTTAAAATGTATAATTGTAATTGTATTTTTATACATATAATACAGAAAAAATTATTATATTTATTTATTATAGTATTTAATGCTAAGATAGGGTTGATGCAACATGAAATTAATTACTTCTTCTAAATTTCTTTTTACAGAAACAATGTTTTTTATGAAATCAAATATTTAATGTCTTCTAAGAAATCAAATATTGAATGTTTTCTTAAGAAATCAATATTAAGCTGAAGGCATTAATTGCTAATTCATTATCTACCGTATACATATATATATAGGTCATAGAATAAAATGAGAGATAAGTACGTAAATGATTAGATCATAGATTTAACACCGAATTCAAATGCAACACTGATCGATTCTTAATTATTATAACATTAATGATTATAACGAATCAATTATTCGTTATACATATTCAATTTGAACAGATTGTTTTATATTCGGTTTCTATTATCATAAAACAGATTCATCACATTGAAATCTTATACATATACACTTACCAGAAGATAATACCGCGTTGATCCAAATAAGCAGCAATAAAGTGGTAATCCGCGACATTTTAAACAACTTGGTCTTCAAATCACACAGTCACAGCTTTATTAAAATGAGATACAAAAATATTACACTGAAATTGAGATACGTATTAGCCATGCAATTAATAAACAAATAAATTACTCAAGTACTCCTCTTCGACAAGTAACGGAAAGCTGCAAGTTGCAGACTGTTAAATATAGTATTACATGAGTTTGCGAGTATGACTCAAAAGATGTCAGCTTCATCACTTGCGTCAGTCGATCATTGCCGAAGAAAGCCGAACGCTTGATCATATTATTTTGGCGGTTAATTTCAATTCGTTAAGATAATATATGTATTTTGCTTGTTTGAATACTAAATTATATTGACATTATATTATATTAAATTATGTATGAATTAATGTTATAATTTAATCTTGCCACCTAAATTAATGGTTATAATTTAATTTGCAACCTGTATTAATTTTATCTATTATATATAAATATTGTTTTCATTAACTTATAATCATTTATAAAAGTCTTTATATGTCTGCCAATATATTTATTTTTTAACATATATATAAAGTAATATAGCTAATAGCTGTAGTAAAGTAATATAGAACATAAGAAATTTTATAATTTTAAAGTTGTACAGAAATACAAAATTTTGTATTTTATTTGTAAAAAAAAATAATCTTTTTATAGAATATATATAATTATATTTGAAATTAAGATATAATAAAAATAAAAATAAAACTAAAAGTAAATGAAACAATACATATTTTGGTCCATTTTCTATATTTATGAATTAAATACATCTTGTTACAAAATAGAAATATAAATATAGTTTGACAGTATCGCAAATAATTCCTGTTTGAGATATATTCATAATAAAATGATAAAAATAAATTTAATTGTCTATATAATATAGTAAATACGTCCTATTTATGCTTTATATATAAAAAAGTTTTAAGTAATATTAATTATTAGTTAAAGTATTAAAACATTAATAAAACTTTATTAAGATATTAATAAAAATTTTAATATAAATTACTAATTACCAAATAAATATTTTTTAAAAAATATAAAAAGGTTAATTATTATTTTTCTTATTTAAGATCATGCTATGTTGTCATTAATTTCGTCCCCAACAAGTTTTCCCATTTGTTTATCATAATGTAAAACAAAACTATGATGATAGCCATGCTTACAAAGTACTGCATTGAGCTCAGGATGCTTAAACTTCAAATTTTTGTAATATGTAACTGGTACCCAATCATCACAGTTGCCATAATAAAACCATAATTTATCTGCATATTTTGAAATTATATCATCATCTCTTTCTTTTACTATTTCCATTTCTTCTTCTGCCATTTTAATTACTCTTTTTACAGTATCAGGATTTAAAAATTGTAACATTGCATTATTGCATTTTAAAGGAATTGGTATTAGTGGTAAAATTACATTTAAAATAAAAATTTGAAAGGAACGTGGAAGAATCGAAAAAAGCGAGCACATAAAAATTAGAAAAAACGCAAATTTTGATATCTGAAAGAAATTACTTTTTAAATGACATCCTATGCTTTCATCTAAAATAATTTCTGAATAAAAGAATTTACTTTATTGAACCACCATCCATTAGTAGTTCTGGCCATATATTCTATAGTTGGAAATATCAGGTAACATTTGGTTACTTTTTTAGCAATAACATCATCTTTTAGCATATTTAATATCATCCAACTTCCTATTGAATGTCCAACAAGATGCAGCTTTGCATTTTCTGGTACATACTTTTTAATGAAATCTATCTGCAATTATAATATGACCATTATTTAAAATTTTCTTCTCATAACATTAAAATTTAATAAATAAACAAACTTTGTGTTGTAATTGTGCCATTAAACTATAATGTTCATTCCAAGTTGAATCATCTGGCATGGTAACTGCCAAATTGCTTGGTGGTTGTACATGGCCTGCATTTCCAATCACCCAAATGGGCACTTCTGTAGGAAGTCTTAATTTTACAGTTTTTATAAATCCTTCATAGAATTCTGGTATACCAGGGTTACCTGTAATAACAACCACTATATCCTTTTTACCATATTCTGCAAGGTCTTCTTCCACCCAACGACCTTCTGTAATTATTTGAGTAGGTACACCATTTAATTGTAGCATTGCACGTTGCATGTTGCTTTCTTTGCTGCAATAAGATTTTTAATACATTATTATATAATATTCTATTACATATACATTATACATATATTCTATTACATATACATATATATTATATTACAATATTATATCATATATAAGGCATTAGACACATACATGGCCAATGAATAACATTAGAAATAAATTATGGTTAGAATAAAATAATTTGTAATTTATAAAATTATTTATTTAATAGCGTTTTCTAATAACTTTTACCTTTATCAATTTATCGCTTTTATTACTATATATTTGCATTACCATTTTTGGATAAAAATTAAACAAAAATTTTGGGTTAACATACCTAGGATAACGGTCTATATATGTAACTATTTAAGCTATTTTTATTTCAAGAATATAGATATATTAATAATTTTATTGGCGTTTGCACTTGTTATAATCAATTAATTGCTTTTTTATAACAAATTATAGTAGAACTCTGTTTATATGAACTTGCCACGGAACAAATACTTCGTACGTAAGTAATTGCATTTCGTACAATAGGTCACTGTTTCTTCCCTCTGCTAGTGATTTTTTTGTTCATATTGCAAGTTATTGTTCAAATAAATGGATTCAACCAGTAACAGTTCATTTAATCAGACACTGATTGAATGATGTGATAATGAAGTTCTTAAATAAATAAAGTTCTGTATGAATGAAATTCTCAAATAAGTGAAGTATTTATATGAATAAATTGATATAAATAAATTACAATTTTAAGAAGTATTTGTATGAGTAAATTGATATAAGTAAATTACAACTTTAAAAAGTATTTGTATGAATAAATTGGTATAAATAAATTACAATTTTAAGAAGATATATTTTTTTATTATTAATAAATAAATAAATATTTTTTGTTATTAATATATAAAAATTTATATTGTACTATACATTGTATATTAAATACTTACATACTCAAAAGAATTCAGTCTCTTTGGATAGACGTTTGACTGGAAGTCGCAAGTCCCCTAGTTCGATTCCAGATTGTACACACACAGAATTAAAAGTATTTTTATACCTCTATATGTAGTTTTATACAATTTTGTAACTCTTCTTACATATCCAAACATGTTTTTTTTTTATATTTTTGCAAAATATTTGCAATTATATTTTAATGTAACATCTAGAATAAGATAGATATGAACAGTGTACGTATTTACATAATTACATAAAAAGTTGCTTAAGTAATAATAATTAATAATTGAAATTAAGTAGCTAAAATATAATGAAAACTAATATGTATCAATTAAATTAATATCTTTATGGGAAAACTGACTCGAATTCAAAATTGCTCTTGTAAGAAATTCAATTTGTAAAATACATTCATAAAAAATATTTAATTCATTGTTTATTTCATTTCCGTAATTATCAATTCACTTGAATTAAGAACAATGAAAAATTATAAATCAATAAATACTTTGGTCGTAAGATTATGTCGTATGAAATGTTGTTTATATATGTATATATTTAGGTATTTATTTTATCTATAGAGATAGCTAAATATATGCAATGAAATATCTTTGCAGATTTCTAAATTACGAATTATATATAATTTTTTTTCTCTACCTTCGTCAATATATATAACATGCTAATATTAATATTTATGAAACTAACGCGGATTCATTGTATATTATGTTACGACAGTATATTATATTATAAAAGACACGTTAATACCTAATATAATATATGGACAATTTTCGAACGTGTACAAAGTTATTAGCATTATTTTTTTGACTGATTTGATTAACATCTTCCTTCATTGATCAAATAAAATTGTCCACATATGTAAAGCAATTGTCAAGTCGAGTACAGCTAACAATAAGTTACGACCTGACTAACGTAGCGGGCGTCATTTTAAAATAAAAATTTATTGTAAATCTGGATAAGCGTTGAAGTTAGTGGGTCGCCATTTTGGTAGCTCCTTCGATAGCGTATTTCCCACGGTGCACTGCGACAGCAGTAAACGCGGCAATAACTGCTCCAGGAGAATCAAATGAGAGTGAGAAAGAGCGAGACAGAGAAGTAGAGAGAGAGAGAGAGAGAGAGAGAGAGAATCGAAATCAAGGAGCGATGAATAGATAGAGATGAAGATAGAGTGTTGTAGAGACAGAGAGAGAGAGAGAAAGCTAGAAAGCTGCGCAGGCTAGCCAGTGTGTACAGGCTAGTGGAAGAGAAACAAGGATAGCGCAAGAAGAGTCACGTTGGGTTGTATCACTGATTCCGGCTGGTGGAAAGATGGCGGAGGGTAATTCGAACGCGCGTCATATAGCTCTATATGCCGCGCATGCGCAACGTGGGTACGTGTGACTGCGATGGTGTCGGTAGGCGGAGCGGCATCCAGAACTAACTTGTACCGGGTGGTACCGCATCACTGTCAGCAAAAACCACACAAAACGGCACCATTCGCTTCTCTGGTGTACCGATGCAGGAGGGGTTCGGGTTGCCCGTGGGGCAGGACGGAAGTTCAAGGCAGTCGTGGCGCCACGGGGACGCATTGGGAAGCGCCATACTGACGATGACGCGCACGCACTTCCAGGTAATCGGATGACCATTCTTCTGTATCATTTTATTTCCTCAACTGACCAATTCACTTCAAATTGATGTGGAATTTGTGAAAGGATTTTCCATCGTTTCTAACTTTTTTCCACTTTTTAGGTATCGGCATGAATTTTTTGGTATCGAGCATTAGTGGGTGGACTATTTAGGAATCGTCACGCGTTAATAATAACAGTATTATTACTAATTCACGGTTATTTCGTTTGAATTAGTAATAAATAAGAGGTACGGTAGAGATTTTCTCTTTGTTGTATTTCCGGGTTGATTCTCGGAAAAATACAAGATATTGCAAGAGGAAACGGCAAAATGAAAACAAGAGATAACTATATGAAGGTACTTAGATTAGATATATATCTAGGTAAATAGATTATGAAAGTACATTGTATATGAGATATATAATTATGAATATATTTTATTATTATATATTATTATTTGAAGTTTGTGTTGACGCATTTAATTGAGAGCATCATAAAGTATTTTCATTAGCATTTTTGTTACTCTCAATACATTGAGATAACATATTTGCTTTGTAAAAGAACTGTGTTCATACAAGAAATTAGATTTTAAATGTGTGTAAATGTTCCTAAAATTTTTTTATTATGTCAAAATATTAAGAGTATTATTATATTTTTAAATATTGTTATTCTCGTTACTCCAGATCGATTTATACTTAAGTGTAACTTCTGACTCGTTAAACAATTTTATCATCTACTTGATATTGAGATACCATAAGGTAAAGTTGTCTAAAACGTAACTCTTGACTAAGCACTTTTCTTAAACTTTTTTAGACATTTATGGTCTATGATATCTCTTCTTTCACCATCTGCCTAAAAGCAAAGTAAAAAAAAGTCAAAATCTTCATACTGAATTAAAAACAAAAATTATATAAATTCATAAGAAAAACGGATTTTTAATATTATAGTTCACTTTTTTTTTTTTTGAAGCTTACCTTTTAATTTTTTTGTTTTCTTTTGCACGTGAAATCTGTCTCATCAATCTTTGTGAATTCATCGGTAACATTTCGCGAAGTGAATCTATTGTTCATCGCAACTGGGACAAATTATATCTTCCAAACGGTTAAAGATAAAAAAAATATTATAAGTAAAAACTATATGGTATCTAATAAAGTATAATTTGGAAATAATTACATTTTTTTTTGCACCTTCTTTTTTTATATAAAAATTTATAGTTTCGATGCAGTTTTTAAATTTTTACGAAAAAATATTAACATTTTTATACTCTAAACTTAATAATTCAGAAGTTATTACAATCGAAAATTTGCTAAATTAATTCAGTTATGCTATAACAGATGCTGAAACGGTTCTCGAGAATCGTTAAGTATCTAGAACAATATCTTCATTATTTTCATCACTTTGCGTTTATTTTTAATGGATTTTTTAATTGTTATTATTCTCTTGTTCTTCATTACCTTATTTTAGCTCTTTCATCTAAGCTATCTTTTAGTTTGCCTTTATAGGATGACGAAGTTATTATTATAGCAGTACTACCAGAATGTCTATGTTTCTTAATGGAAATTTTTGGCAGTTTGGTTTTGATTTTTTAGCTTAACGCAAGTTTTCTACCAAGAGGCTTTGATAGCAAAGGTCGATTTTTCTTCAGGAGAAAAATCGATTTTCTTTTACATAACGTTCTAAAATTGTTAATACCATCTAATACTTATTTTATTTTTTCGATTTTTTGGCGAAACTGCCTAAAAAAATGAACATAATTGGATATCTGTAAGACCTGTCTCATAAAAGTCTCCAACGATCTCATAACAACATATTCAATAAGTCTTCATTATTTTACAACATATAACTAGTGCCTTTTGCGATGCAATTTATTAACATCTGTTTTCTCTAGACGTTCTACAATAGTTTCTAACGTCTAACGTGCAGATGAAACAACTGATAAACATTTAGTTATGAGCAAAAAGTATACTTTATTTATAAGAAGCCGTACTATTTATTTGGCAGAAAACTGAGAAAGGTATCTATCTATGTTTTACGTGTAATAAATAATGAGACATCCAGATATTTTATTTCTAATATAGCTACAACAATTATTATATATCTATAATGCTTAATAATTTGATTAATCAATTATTTTTATATGTTAAATGTGATAAAGACCAACATTATCTAGTAAGTATTTATGTTTAAATACAGCGATTCTCAAGTTTTATTATTTTATCTAGCAATATAATTATAATATCATTGATTAGAATTGGGCACGATGTCTAACGTTTGTAATAATTCAGGAATATTCGAAATGAAATAAAAATATTATTGAAATTTCGTCTAAATAAATTATTCCAGTTACATATTACGTCATGAAACAAATTTATATCTGGTTAATACAGTCTTAGTACTTTACGTGGGTATATTCTTTATTTTATTATTTTTATGATATTTTTTTCCTGATATACTAAAAGGATATTGCAATTTTCCAATTAAAAAAAAAAAAAGTATAAAATTTCCTACCACTTTTTTTCTAGTACCACTTTTTCATCTTTAATATTATGAAGTACGATAATATTTTATACCTTCTTATATTTGATCCAAGTTCGTAAATGTTAGAAACACATAGTATTAAATTCATATCCTCCAATCCGAGGGATGAAAGAATGTCAAAGACGGGCTAGAAAGTTTATCGCAGAAAGAATTTATCTATATTTGTTTGCTATATTTACATTCAACATCGATAAAAGATTATACATAGAACGTCGATAAAACATTCATCTTCCGTTTCGTGAATTACATTTCTATCACAACGTAAGTTACATTTATTTGTTCAAACGTTTCACACATTGTTCCAACTTTCTTATTTCATTTTCTCAATTTCTGTTTCATTTCCGGCCGCCTTCTTGAACATACAATATAATATTAAATATGATTCTTCTACGCCATAGTTGGGTATTTCAAAAAAAGCGCGGGAAAATATTTCAAGTTACCTGGATGTACTCCAGGGGAATTCTTGCGGAGTCCCGAAAAAAGGAGGCGCGACTAAAGGGGGTGTGTGAACAGAGCGAAGGGCGTGGCAGTGGGCGTGGCCGCAGGAACGTCCACTACCCTTCTAGGCGTTTCGTCAGCTAGCTGTAAAGAACGGTAGTGGGGGAGAAGGCATCGAACGCCACTAGCCGCAGTTACTATTCAACCGCTCGATGGTGAGTATGTTACGATGTTTCGCGTTACGGGTGGATCTCTTTTTACCGGAAACGAAGAAGATCACTTGTCCGTCGACTAAATCTTGACACATACGTGATATTTCGATACGGATTATACGTCGTTCCACGTATACGTGGAATATTGCCCCAGTGAAAATTTTCCCAGTGCAGTGCGGATCTAACGAACCGCGAACGTGTCAACAGAACTTCCCGTTTAATGAAATGCAAGTGTGTTGAACGTTTGGGAGAAGGCGATTCGTACGTCGATCGCGTATCAAGTGGAATGAATGGTTACGCGTGATTGAAAAATTCTCGAGCTACCAATCGAACGGAGTCGCAGTGTCGCTGGGTTTGTTCAGTTGCACAGCTTTAAGCCGGCCGGCGCCCGCTTTAAAGGGAATATAACGAAAGCGTAGAAGTCAGGGGCCGCCGTTTCGACCGCCGTTGGTTGCTTCACGACTTTTCTCCAATTCGAATCCGCTACGATCGACTATCTATATCGAATTATCGATGTTCGACTTCGCGTTTTGTCGTTTCAACCGAGGTTCAAGAAAACTCTCCAATTTCGAGATGAATACCTTGCTGCGACACGAACTGTAAGCATTGTCGTTTCGCTAAATGTTTCGTGATACTTCTATCGAAAATGTAGCTGCCCGTAGTTTGCAATTCTAACCTCCTTTCGATAGATGTACGACAAGCTGAACGGGGAGACGTCTGTCACGGTCCGTGAATATATTTCTCTCGTTTGATCTCCGTTTATTGACCCGTTTCGTTCAATTCGGCTTTTTGAACGCGGCTTTTGTATTTTTATCGTGTCAGAGAGCATTTGAAACGCTCAACTAGAAACGAACATTTTCGCTTCTCAACGACTCGACAGTGTTCAAGAGAGAGAAAGAGAAGCCAAACCCTACGGTTTCGAAGTGAATCGGAAGTGAATCTGCGAACTTTATTTACTTTTTAGTTCTTTTTTCTTTTTTTTTTTTTTTTTTTTTTTTGTTTNTTTTTTTTTTTTTTTTTTTTTTTTTTTTGGTTTCGATTGTTCTCGTTGTTGCGTGGATGCAAGTGAAATCTCGAATGTCGCACAGTGAATAGTGAACGAACGAGTGAATTACGGTGGCATGTCCGGATCGGAAGGAGAACCGTGACCCAGGAGTAACGACTTCCGACGGCACCGTTCTTACTTCGTGTTTTCGGTGTAGCATGATCTTCTGAAAGGATACATACATCGGGGTGCATCTTTCTTCAGGATGACCAGAACCTGTCTCTGCAAAGCGTTCGCATAGTCGCCACAGTGGAGTTCTGCTTAATCGCAGGTAAATAATTGCTACGAAACATTCACAATGGCGTGAAGAAGTGACTTGGCCGCAACTTTTCTTTGTCCTTTCAAGCATTTACGCAATTTGAAATTCTCGATTCCCCCGGGGAAGTTTAACAATATTTCTGTCGAAGATCGATTCGACGTTTCAAACGTTTCTATGCAGGATTGCTCCGCGATCATAGGATTTTTTTTGGTGCGTTTTGAGCGAATTATGGATTCCTTGCTTTGAAAAGTAAGGGCTGGGTCACGTGATGTCACGATTTCGTGCAGTAAACTATCGTCTGTAAAAGTTTGGTATATTTTATATTATTTCAAATGTGGGAATGTTATAGATAATTGTGGAAGAATTACGCAGATATATATATATATATATTATAGAAATTTGGACAGTTTAGAAATAAGTTGAGAGCAAAGCGTGACAAAATTGTATTAGTGAATATTGGCGGTTGATTTATTTTCAACTTCAGTGTTGCCAATATTTATTCATACTGAAAATACAGGATGTTCAGAAATAGCTGAGAGTGAAGAGTGATAGAATTGTTTCCGCTTTTAATTTCAGTATTTTCATTCGATTGTTTTTAAACAATCTCGATCAGTAAGCAATAGCATTAATTGCACAGAAGCTGGATTTATTCATAATAGAGATTCGATATTCAAAGTGATAAAATCAACAATCCCCAAATAGATTTAGATCTTATATTCTTGCAACGTCTCGCGCGATCATTAAAAATACAATATTTGCGACTTTCAAAGTTACAGTTGTGCAGTTGAAAAAAAGATTTGAAAATTAAGAAGTGTCACTCTAGTAACGGTAACTGTACTAATCCTTCACGTAACATCTATGTCAGTCGGTAAACCGAAATCTCGATTAATCGACATGGCGTGCCAGCCACTGTGAACATAAGAATCGAAAGCTGAAGTCATTGTCATTAGAGTGTTCGATACGATTCGAGTCTCGATCCTCATTTACAGTTCTCTCGAGATATTCACGTAGCACACGCGTGCAAGTCTCTCGCGTCCCATTTTCGATAACGATAAAAACTTCGTACGAAATTCCTTTCGTTCGAAACTACTCGACGAATACACAAACACGGAAGATCGATTGAAGCGCGGTATCTCTAGCGAAAACACTCGTTTCCTGCTATCTCGGTGAAATCGGTCATTGCTTTCTTCGGGGGATGAGGAGGGGGGGGAGGGCGGGGGCAGATACGTGCTGCCATAATCTTTCGAGCAAACGTCGCGACGCCCTGATGTATCGATCATCGATTTCTTTCGCATTTCCCTGCGTGTTCGCTTGTCATTTTGCCCGGTGTCCGCTTGTTTCCCGGTCGGTATGGTGTAACGACGGTTCGCATTATCGGTAACGGCGAATTTTTATCGAAAAGGAGCGCATTTTGTATGGTGTTTCAAATGCATCCACCGTCGATAGGTGGCTTTATCGTCTAACAACGTGCTTCTGCAATTCTGTTGCTCATGTAAGTTGCAAGCTGTTTAGTTTTGTTTACCTCTAAGAGATGTCCCTTGAGATAAAAGCTAATGGGATTCTTTTCTCTCCGTTTCCATGATTTACGGAAACGCGTACGGTGAAGCTGACCGCTTGGAAGTGAAGCTGAACAGCCCTTTCACGTTTGGTTTTTTAGTTTCATTTTTTAGTTACGTAGGTACAAATAAGACAAAATAGGACTCGCTTGCTTTCGCGAGTCGACGACATAAATAACGGGTAAATTTTAAGGTAAATTTGAAAAAGTGTCGAAAGTTGATTAACGCGACTTTTTCAACTTGTATTTTATTAGTGAGTCATGAAAATATTTTCACGTTTGTCTCGAGCCGGCACAGTGACAGTGGGATTTTATATCGTTAATGAAATTAGCAAATTGTCGCGTTACAGCGCTAATGAAATTTTGAAACATCTTCTAAAATGCACACAATGCATTCCTAAAAAAGTTTCTACGAGTGTTTAGACAGCTCTATGGCTGGGAATAAAAATAATCGGATAAATAGTGAATAAAAATAAGATAAAGGAAAAACAACAAAAGAGTATTAGTAGATACACTGTGTATTAATAGATAGACAGTGTACGACACGCATATATGTATGTATTCAAAGATCACTCGCCGTAGAGATTTTCAATTTCCTAACCTACAAGTTTGTATCATCTTATAGAACGCACACAGTTCATTCCTAAAAATGTTTCTACGAGTTCAGACAGTTCTATGGCTGGGAATAAAAATAATCGGATAAATGGTGAATAAAAATAAGATGAAGGAAAACCAACAAAAGTGTACGACACGCATATATNGTAGAACGCACAGTTCATTCCTAAAAATGTTTCTACGAGTTCAGACAGTTCTATGGCTGGGAATAAAAATAATCGGATAAATGGTGAATAAAAATAAGATGAAGGAAAACCAACAAAAGTGTACGACACGCATATATGTATTCAAAGATCACTCGCCGTAGAGATTTTCAATTTCCTAACCTACAAGTTTGTATCATCTTATAGAACGCACACAGTTCATTCCTAAAAATGTTTCTACGAGTTCAGACAGTTCTATGGCTGGGAATAAAAATAATCGGATAAATGGTGAATAAAAATAAGATGAAGGAAAAACCAGAAAAGATAGACACAGTGTACGACACGCATATATGTATGTATTGAAAGATCACTCGTCGTAGAGATATTCAATTTCCTAACCTACAAGTTTGTATCAGCGTGCGTATGTACTTACGCGCATTATGCTGTACAATGTTCAACACCTTGAGAATTCTACTTGTTGACACTAATGCAAATCCTCGGAATGGATTTGCTTTATGGATTAATTTTGTTTACACTGCCGATAGCAGCGTGGAAAACAGAAGGAGAGAAAGAGAGAGAGAGAGAGAAAGGGAAAGAGAGAGAGAGAGAGAGATAGAGATAGAGAGAGAGAAAGAGGAAAACAAGAGGAAACACGTTCGAGCTTGCATCGAAACAGTTGACAGTTTGAACACCTTTTATAAACAAAAACCGATAAACCACGGTTTATGAGGAGAATATTCTGTACCATTATTTTCGCTCCCGTATCTGGCGATACCTTTGGTTATTTTCTTTTTTCACACGTTTTTATTAATTAATTTGAATTTACACTTTTATAATAGGGATAAAGAGTAAAAAGAGTTTCTCTTTCGCCCCGAGTCCTGTTCGTTCTGTTTCGAGTTGTTCTACTAGTTGTCTCTTTGTTGTGTACGCGATCACGGAACTTTCTTTTCTTTCGTTCAGTCTGCTGCTGACCTTACTTCGGAATACAATCTTTCGTCTCTCCATCTCTCGCAACGAACACGCGTTGTCCATGAACTGACATTTACAACTGTACATCGGGGTCTGAATATGCAGTGGAAATTGGGAAACTGGAATTGTTTTTCTCTAAATCGGCATTCTAGAGTATAGCAGTCTCAGCTGACCGAAGCTGACTTCCGTTTTGTTTCTCTATGAAATTTACCACACTTTTGCAAATCATTGCAATTTCTATTTACCACTAATCTTTCAACCAACGGTCTTCGATATTTTTTTCTAAATCACAGTTCTGTGCTCGAATGATTGAATCGACGTTGTCAACACGAAGGAGTCGAAGTTTTTTTTTTTTTTCTTTACGTGTACTTTTTATGTTAATAAAAATCAAGTATATTTAACAGACTCGATAAAGTGTCCACCAAAATATCCGACGCCAAACGTATGTTGTGGGGTGTCGGTCCCGCGGGACCGACGCCGGCCAGGCAAATCCCAGAGTGTCAGTCCGCCGGGACTGACACACGTCTCGCACGTGTCAACGAGATTTTGCAACCTACAGAGCCGTCCGACGAAACAGACGAAATTTCACAAGGAAATCTCACAGATTCGAAGGTCTTTGTTTATCCTGTTTGATTGAAAACCGATAAAGTCCACTTTCTGATATCGTTAATTGCTGGATTAATGCGTGAAAGAGGGTTCGAGGGTACAAAGAACACCTCGGATCCGAGCTATCCACGGTTAACAGTGGTTGCTCTTAATTAACGGAAAAGCCAAATAAACTGGCAAAGACGAGGAGGGGAGGGAACAAAACGCGGAGAGTTTAAAGAAAAGCAAATTTATTTTTCCAATTGAAACCCCGTTCTGCACCCGCGACAAAAGCGGTATGAAACGCGTTAACATAAATAGCAAATATTGGTCGCACCGAAACGAACGGCGAACACACCCGGCAGGCTCTCTTTATTCGCCTCAAGTATAATAGACAATAAATGGCCGGGCAGTATTTGGTGCTTTTTATTCGCATGGAAACTGCCGTCGGTTTGAATGCCTCGTTGCCAAAACGAACAGTGGAAATATTTTGCGTTATTGGGCGGGCGAATCGTCGTTCAACTTGCGGATCCTCGGTGCTTATTCCGATCAATTTAGGCAGTTTTTCAAGCGTGAAACGATCGCAGTTTCCCTGAAATAATTGTCGGAATTGGCGACACGCCGTTGCTTGTTTCCCCGAGACGAGACTACCTCCATCTCTGACATACTCTCGTTTACGCTTGCTTCTTTCGCAAGAGGCCTCTCGCGCGATCATTTCCTCGAGGTTTTAGTCCACGAACGAGGATCGAATTTTCCTTAGCTTCGCGCGAACAGTTTGTCTCCTTACTGGCGGATTTTCGTGTTTCTGGGAAGTTTCGAAGACGCGAAATGGAACAGAGTTCCACTCGCAACGTGCAGAAATGTTACGTGCAAAATATCTAGAGTACAGTACGATTTACGAGAATTAATTTAAAGTTGATAAATTTTCTTTTCATTCAACTTCTTCCATTTCGTCGAGTCCGTCATTGAGTCATTTGCAACTCTTTCCAATCGATTCGTATTAGCCGAGTTACCTTTTAATATTGGAACTACGAAAGGAAATTTCAACGATTCGTTTGTCATTTTTTTTTTTTTTTTTTTTTTTTTTTTTTTTTTTTTGTTTGTCGTATCATTCAAATTTTATCCAATTTCAGGAAATTCTAGTGAATTTGTAATATGGTGGTAAATTGTTGCTTGGCCCTTGACGAGTCAATTGCTTCGTTCGTAAAATACGAATTTGTATAAATGTTCTCATCGATAGTTGTTAGGCGATAGAGACATGTTTTCTCTCACAGTTTGGGTATAAGAATTTCATACTCATCGAGAATGACAACGTCAAAATGCGAACGAAACTTGGCGGGGAATTGCAGACAGTAAAGTGATCACCTAATTGAAAATTAGGTACGTGGAGAAAAGACAAACGACAGCAGAAACGAGAGGAAAATGACAGACAATCAGTTGATTTTTCTGCAGTTCCAAAAGCAGAAAAATCATTTCCTTCATTATTATTGTTTTTTCTTTTCTTCCTACGGAGCTCCGTCTTTCATCTTTCGTTCGAATCACGCATTACGTTTACAGTCGACAGGTGTTATTCAGGAACATATAGTCACGTTTAAGATTGTACGTGAGATGTGAATAGAGAAGCTCCGTCGTCCTTACGTAAGAAGTCTGTGTATTTCTTCACTGTTCATTTGAACCGTTCGTAAAATCAAATTAGACAACGTTTCTTCAGCTACCAGCAGATCCAGCCGGCAATTAACTTGAACCGTAATTTGTCCGATGGCGTTGGATCATTAGAAATTTTCATTGTATCCTGCGTTTTTAATTATTTTTAGGAAAACAATTGAAAAGCTCACGTTATCTTTGATGTTCAAACGAAAAGATGTGAAATATTGTTCGAGGTACTTAATTAAGGAATAGAACACATCGTGTAACGTGGTTCGAAGGAACTATTACAAGAGACCTCATTATAATTCAGTTGTAATTAAAATATAAAATGTTTCATTTAAAAAAAGTTCGAGCTGTTCTGTACGATCGAATAGTCTTTGAAATAAGATATTTAATCTTAGTTTTAGTACTGGATCCTAGTTGTCAGATCAAACGAAACAACCATAATCAACCATAATTCCTTTTTCTCGTACTCGTAATGAAATCACAGAGGGTTAAACATCCTCATCGTTGCTCAAATTACCGAGTATCGTGAGTATCACCCTCTGCACTCTCGATAAACACGAGCTTCTAAGTTAAATGATTGCTATAATCAGTCAATGTTAACCAACAATACGATTCATATCGCCCGTAGGGCTAAAGATTTAGAAAAATCGAGCTGATGCTAAATACAATTCTCAAGTTAGGATTAGTGTAAATTGCGAGCGCAATGTCACGTTTCCGGAATACATACCGCGGGTCAAGATCCTGAGAATTCCAATTTGATCTTTCGTAACGATCGAAGTTGTAATTGTTGTTCTTTGATATGAAAGAGATGGATCTCAGTTCTCTTGGTATCGGGCTGCGATAGTAATAAATTTAGAAGTAAAAATCNGGAATATCCTGAGAATTCCAATTTGATCTTTCGTAACGATCGAAGTTGTAATTGTTGTTCTTTGATATGAAAGAGATGGATCTCAGTTCTCTTGGTATCGGGCTGCGATAGTAATAAATTTAGAAGTAAAAATCGAGAGAGAGTTCAATGAATGTTGAAAACAAATGAATTCTCAATTCGGAGTGAAAGGAAAGAAGTTACAAGTTACCCCTTCAGAGGTAATCACGATTCAGTTTCAAATCAAGTTAGCGAAAAAAATTTAGCCAGCTTTGAGGACGGAAGATCGAAGAAACAATGCGGTGGTAAATTTCAAGGCCAGGATCGGGACGTTCCTGTCCTGGTTGACGCGGCAAATATTTCAAATTACTTGGAATATACCTGCCTAGTTTCGAGGCTTGAAACGCTCGGGACAATCGAAAAGGATTCTCGAGCCTTTCAATGCTAAATAAGTAATTCCCGGGAGGGAGGGAGGGAGGGAGGGATCGGGGTAAATCACGGTGGAAGGCAACGTAACAGGAATACTTAACGAAATTTCGGGTTTTGCCGCAGCGAGAGGCGTGCGGATCGGAGCCGTATATATCCGAAAGGTTGTAAAAACCGGTCCTGCGGACGGTTTTGCCAGACGAAACATCGAAGCGAGCAGAGGCGCGGCGAGTTCTTCCCAGCGGCGTTTAGAAGTTCGAGGTGAATCGCGCGCGAGCCTCTCGAACTTCTCTCCTCGATTTGCTGCCATCGGCGTTGCCATCGTCGAGGCCTCGAGCGGAGAACAGAAGAGGAGGGTGGCTGTGCGCGGGGCAGACCGATTAATGACGAATGGTTAACGAGCCACGAAAATCATTCGACGCGCAACTTGCCTGGAAAAGACGGGGCACCTCGCCCGTATATATTATTTCTGTCACGCTTCCCAGCCCCTCGCTTCTGCGATTTTTCACCCCAATCTGCGCCTC